>CAUYSK010025481.1:0-46946 GCA_963575035.1 Avahi laniger | reverse complement strand
CTCTTGCTCAGGGTGGTCTCGAACTCCTGAGCTCAAACAATCCGCCCGCCTCGGCCTCCCAGAGTGCTAGGATTACAGGCGTGAGCCACCGCGCCCGGCCTGAAGTAGGGTACATATTCTTGTTTTATAGATGTGGAAACTAAGGATCAGAGATGTGAAGTGCATTATTCAAGATCACACGGCCGGTTTACAGCAAAATCTAGACTTGAACTCATGCATGCTAATTAGAAATCCACTGCTCTTTTTACTATATTGTGCTGTGTGTTCTATTTTAGTAATTCTCATTTAAACACAAAAATTAAAAAAAAAACTCATCCAGGCCGGACACAGTGACTTACGCCTGTAATCCTAGCACTCTAGGAGGCCGAAGTGGGAGGATTGCTTGAGCTCAGGAGTTCGAGACAAGCCTGAGCAAGAGCAAGACCCTGTCTCTAAAAATAAAACAAAAAAACAAAACTCATCCAGAAAAATTTCTCAGCTTATAGTCCCTTTTGTAACAATATAACAAGTAAATACTGATATAATCAAAGACATATCCCCCTAGGATTGCTTCAAGAGAATCAAACTTGTATTACATTATCTTTGCAGGAATAAGGTGAGAGTATAAACATAACATATACATATATGTGTGTCTATGATACCCACATGTGCACAATATATAACAAATCTAAATATATATATGAAGTCAACAGATTGCATTAAGGTAGCAACCTAACATGGCTTATTTCAAATTATTTTTACTGAAATAGTTTGTACAAAGTTCTAATTTAAATATCTTTATAGTTACACCTATATTTCCAGCCTATAATATTACATATTATGTCAGTAAAAATTTCTTACCCTTTTAGGAGAAATAAAGTTGGGAAATAAAGAAACAAGTAAGTTACTAGTTTTATATTCTTTGAATCATTAACAAATAATTTTGCTGAAAGAGTCTATCAATGATGTTTATTTACAACTCTTGTTTTTTGAGACAGGATCTTGTTCCATCTCCGGGGCTACAGTGCAGTGGTGTCATCATACCTCACCACAATCTCAAACTCCTGGGGCTCAAGTGATCCTCCTGCCTCAGCTTCCAGAGTAGCTGAGACTATAGGCACACATCGTCATGCCTGGCTAATTTTTTTCTACTTTTTGCAGAGATGGGGTCTCGTTCTTGCTCAGGCTTGTCTCGAACTCCTGGCCTCAAGCAGTCCTCCCACCTCGGCCTCCCAAAGTGTGAGGATCACAGTCGTGAGCCACTGTGCCCAGCCCCACAACTTCTGTTATTTTTAATCTACTAGGGGCTGTCTAAATCTGTTCTCTTTTAAGAAGACTTAAAAGGCACTATCATCGGGCAGATTCTGTGGGTGTGGGACTAAAAAAACATCTTTCTTGTAACTTTTTGATCTTTTCTGAACTGGGCTTTGAAAGAAGGAACATTTTTGAAACAGCACAGCATAGTCAGAGGGCTCCAAGTATAACAAGTGTGTACAGTGGGGACATAACTAGAGCCAAGACTAGAAAATTATGAGAAGGACCTTGTATACAATAAGGAACTGGGAGTTCAGCCTATAGAAAATTAGGACGCCCTGAAGATGTTTAGCCCAGCAGTCACATAATCAGATCTGTGTTTTAAAATGAATCCAGAGAGTAAGAAGTCGAGATTGAGAGAAGAGATTAGATGAGGGCTAGAAACCTATGGGCAGCAACTCAGAATGTGTTTTACTTATCTCTAGTATCTAGTTACTAGCATAATGCTTAGCACATAGTTATGAATTACATGCATATGCAACATGATGAATACTTGATAGTCTAAGAAGCTAAAGAAGTCCTTGCACAGCAGTGGTAACAGAGAGAAGGGGAAAGAGAAGTGAGAGGAATGAATATGACTTAATGACTGATCTGATGTGAAGGTGGAGAAGAATAGATCAAGGTTGAATTTTGGGTTTCCATTCAGGGGAAATTCAACAGCTGATAATGACAGTAATTAAAGCAGAGGGCAAAAAGAGCACTTTTGAGATAAATGGGTTTGGTATTGAGCATAATGATTTTAAGAATCTTAAGGGACACTAAGGAGATATCCAGAAGCAGCTAGAAACATGGTTATGGACATACATCAGTAGTAAATTCTGGGCTGAAGATGAATTTGGGACTCTTTCTGTAAGAGATAAATGGAGTCCTAGCCCTTAATCAGATTACAGCTCAGAAGTAGAGGCAGACATGTAAATGATTTACTATGAGATTATAGCGGAGGTATAAGGAAGACACAAGCTATTCTGCTTTGAAAAGATTTCCCACAAAGGTGACATCACAGCTGGAACAAAGGCATGGAAAAGGACAGAGAAGGGGATGGAGAGAACACTTGAGGTAGAGAGAACATTACTGCCAAGGCATCAAAAGGAGTGAAGAAAAGATTTCTATAGAAGAGTAAGTTCAGTTTGGCTGAGAAATTGGGTGAGTTTAGCAGCAGCAGTGAGAAAATGAAGCTGGAGAGGTACTCTGGGGTCAGACTGTGAAATGTCTGGTTAGTATGCAAAGCTTACAATTTGGATTTTAAGCTGTAGGCAATGGGAAGCCAGTTAATCACAGTTTAGGTATTTAAATAGGAAAATGGTTATTTATTGCTTTAAAAAGAATAGAAATTTAACAACAAAACGTCTCCAGCAGAAGACTAAAAGTATAAAGAAAAAGTTGCTGCAATGATCTAAGAGAGAGATGATAAGGGTCCTCACACAAGACAGTGGTAGAGGGTACAGATTTTGGAGTTGTAAAGCAGAGTCGTTAGAATTTGGTGACTGCTCATTTACTACTTCGCGCCATTACTAATGAATACAAATTTGGTTTTGAGGAAGTAAGGGGTAAATAATTCCTTTTGGTATATGTTAAGTTTGACATCTTAGTGCAGGAATGAGGCACTCATCTCCCAGTTTCTGAGAGTGTTGGTGGCTAACATCTCTCACTGGAGTCCCTCTCCAATTACCTTTCAGAGAAAAGTGCTGGTGGGCCCAAAGGCATGTTCTCTGAGGGGAGGGCCCCTATCAGAAGGGACATCCTACTCCAAAGCTCTTGTGGGTTCAGCTGAGGTCACTGCTGCAACTGCATTTCAGTTCAACTTCTCACTCTGCCCAATTCTGCTTATCTCACATACTTACTTATTCCTGATTAAACTCACCAATAAACTGCTTGCACACAATCTCAGTATCTACTTCCCGGAGAACCCAATTTATGACAAGATGTTTGAAGGACATTTAGGTGATGATGCTCAGAAGGAAACTATATTTAATTCTGGAGGCCAACAAAAATGATATGGCTAGGTAAGAATTTCTGGGGATTAACTGGCACCTGGAAGACTTCTGAAACCATAGAGACGGGTAATCTCCACATCTGGAGAGCACATAAAGCAAAAAGTCAACTGGAAAATGGATCACTAGAGAACTCATGTTTAATGGGTGGCAGAGAAAAGGAGTCATTAAAAAAGACAGAAAAAGATTAGGCAGTGAAGCACAGGAACCAGAAACATCATCATCATGAAAGACCAGGGAGGGGAAGATTTTATGAAGTGGTCACAATGTCAAATTTGACAGATCAAATAGAAAGAAAAATGAAAACAGGCCAATGAGTCTGGCAATTAAGGGCTCAATGGTGTTCTCTGCCAGTGCGTGATGGTTAAGAAATGAATAGGAAATGAGAAAGAGAAAAGACAGTGCACAGACTACTCTCCAAGAGCGTGGCAGTGAAGGAGACACAGACAGTAAGCTCGATGAGCTCACTTAGTGAGACATTTTTTATCCCCAGGATGGAGGAGACTCAACTATGTTCTGAGGGAGTGGATAAAGGTAAACAGAGAGGGGAAACTGAAGAAAATATACTAGCGAGAATAGTGTTTTAATAGAAGGTTCCAGAGATGAATGGAAAAAATGGGATCAAAAGCTTATGTAGAGGCATTAGACTTCAAAGAAATAAAAACATGTCTCCTTTGAAACAAAAGAAAAAGTAGGTAAGGAAAAGAAAATACTGTAGGATCTGTGCTGTCCAACAAGGTGGCTATTAGCCACACTTGGGTACTGAACACTTTCTGAAATGTGGTTATCCTGTACTGAGATGTGCTGTGAGCATATCAGATTTTAGATTTAAGTTTTAAAAACTGTAAAATATCTCAATAATCTTTCTATATTGATTATATGTTAAAATAGTGCTTTGGATATATTGGGTTAAATAGTTATTAGGACGAATTTTACCTCTTTCTACTTTTTCAAATGTGGCTACTAGAAAATTTGAAATTACTTATGTAGCTTGCATTATACTTCTATTGGACAGCATTGCAGATGTATATCAAATGATGATGTTACTTACTGTGGGAATACAAATCTTGCTTAATGGATTTCCATCCAGGAGATAAGATCCATTAAATGTTACATATTCATCATAATACTGAGGTGCTTGAGGAATAACACTGCATAATAATTTGCGCTTTTCTTCGATTTTTTTCCTTATGTGCAAGTATTCAAAATACGGATTTGCTCTCTCTGAACTGTATGGCTGAATCTCATCCAGTTTCAGAGAATCTACAATGGCTGCCAGAGATTGCTGAGTTTTCTCTTTTGCTTGTAGTAAAGAGGGACTCACTTGCACGGGCTGAGGTACACGCGACACTTTCCTTTTCCGTGGATGGTGAATTTGAGGATCGTCTTCTTCAGTTAATCTTATTCTTCCTCTAGGAGATGAAGACTCACTGTCTTTTTCTGATAATAGTGGACAGCTAGCAAGAATCTGTTTGCTTTGATTTGCCATTGTACTTGTTTTGTTTCTAGTCATTCTTTGAGGGATTTGGTTTTCAGTTTTATCATCTTCATTATTTTCTTCTAATTCTACTTTAACTAGTTGACCGTATTTGTGCATTTCTGGTTGAGCTGACAGTTGTGAATGGTTTTCCAGACTTGATAAAGTGCTTTGTTGAGATTCTTCATCTTCAATGGAAAGCAAACACTTTTCACTTTCAGGACAATGTTTTGAATTATCTTGTTCATTTAGGTTTCCTTTTGGCATCCCTGCATTCACTTCACATAAATCAGAATCACACCTATTCAAATGAGTTAAAACCAAACTCTCCAGTTTTTCTTTTTCATGGGAAATAACCTGAATATCAGTTGTGCTATTCTCAACCTCATGGCTACTGGAAGACTTATAAGTTAGTTTGCTAAATGCATAATGTGTACTTAGCTGGGCAGAGGCATCAGTTCCATTAAAGTCCTTTTCTGATGGTAACAGAGGTAAAGTATTAGTCTTTTCAAAATTTGGTGATACTTCTTGAATAGTGCTTTCAGAGTATACTGGGACAAAGGCGTCTGTCTTTTGAACCTCTGCTAGGACAAAAGTATCTTCTGTATCTTTTGTAGATTCATTATCAGTATCTAAAACAGAACTAATAATTTGAGTTGCATTTTTCTGTTGTAAAATACCGGGCTCTTGATTGGCAACATATGACAAAGACATATGTTTAGAAATAGATTCAGCATCTGAAAGTGATTGGCTGGGGAAAGAGCAAGGTTGCTGTGAAGGCAGAAAGGATGCTGGATCCTGAGCACAACAGTTTCCTGGCAGATCAGTCTGGTGCAGGCATAAAAAATCAGTATTTTCTTTGAACATTTTGTTTTCAGTATTACAAAAACCTTGAACAGAGGAATCTTGATCAGGTGTATTAGAGTTTGGACAGATAAAGTCTCTGGTGCTTAAGGTCTCCAGTCTATCAACAGGTATCTCCCATGATTTATTTTGGATCACGCCAACCTGATTAGATGATTCTAAATGCATAGAACTGTCGACTACAGTGCCCACTGCAGCAGTACTCTTGATGACATTTATATCAGTTGAAACATATTTATTGTTTACAGATCTAGTTGGAGAGGTTGCAAAACTGGAATGTATGCTAGACACATTTGAATGGTCTCTTTCAGGCACATTTGAGAAAATCTCAGGTTTGGGAGAAGGACAAGTATCTCTTGGCACAGCTGATAAGCTACCTTGATGGCTTTCTTCTGATATTGTCTGGAATTGTTTTGTATGTTCACAAATGACAGATGGCATGCTACATCTTCGAACTTCTACGATAGGTCTCCCCTCATTTATAACTAGTTTAACATCTTCTACAGAAGACGACCTGAGATGGGGTGTTGGAAGTCTGTTTGCATATGGTGGTTTAATTCGCTCTGGCAGGTCAGCTAGGCTGTCCGATTCCCTTTCATGAAGAGCAGGAGATTTGACAACTGGCAAAAAAGGTGACTGGGAAAAGGACATTTGGGATTCTGAACCCTCTAACATAAAGTCAGAGTCATACTCCAGTGGAGGCCTTGGAGTTGTCACTGTAGTATGGCAGGAATCTTCTGAACTAGCAACAGAAATCATGGATACAGATCTGGAGCTGAGACCAAGCTTTTCAGTTTCTGATCTAGGAGACCTGTTTAAGCTACTATCTGAAACAAAAGATGACTTCCCTAAATTCATTATATTTTTGGTGTCAACAGATTGTGATCTGCTACTTACAGCATCTCTTGATTGTTTCTCCTTGGTGTAAGCATCAGTCAACTCTGAACTCTTTGACCTAGTGAGTTCTTTATTTTTGGATTCAGCTAATGCATGCTTTGTTTTTTCTTTATCTTTTACTTTAAGTTCTAAACAGTTACGATTTCTCAACCGTTCCTTTTCCTTTTGCTTAATTTTTTCCTTATGTTTTTTGTGCCACTGTTCTATTTCTAGGTCTTTAAGGCTTAGCATTCGCTCAAAACTTGTCTGCATTAAATCATCATTCACTAACCTCTTTTCTTTAGGTCGAGTATCCTTTGATGCTGGTGATGACTTAGGTTTAGGCTTATCCGCTTCAGATTTTAGTTTGAGTAAACTATTCAGTTGGATCTTATCTTTATGTTTGTCCCGCTCTTTGTACCTATCAATATCCTTATCTTTTTTATCTTTTTCTTTTCCATCTGGAATTTTCAACGGTTCATCTTTTGCTTTTTCTTTAAGGGATAAGGGTTTTTCATGTTGTGCTTTATTACTGTCTACTGTACTTGACTTTTTCTCTTCCTGTGTGTGTTTGGAGTTAGTTGTATTTGTACTTTCTTTATCTCTAGACTTTTCCTTTTTATCCATCTCTCTGTCTTTTTCCTTACTTTTGCCTTTTTCTGATTTAGTATACTCACTATTATCTGATTGCTTATTTTTCTTCTCCATCAAGTGTTTTTCTTTGCTTTCTGCTAGATGTCTCTCTTTTTCAGGTTTTTCTTTGTCGTGTTTCCTATCCATTTTTTCCCTACTTTTCTCTCTGTCATCAGTTTTTTTAATAGCAGTACTATTTTTGATCTTCTCACCTTCTTTATGGCATTTCTCTGTGTGATGCGAATACAGCTTTTCCTTTTCTTTTATTCTATCGACACATTCACTAAGATCTAATTTATCTTTTTCTGACTTATGCTCATGTTTTGTCTTCTTCTCTTTTTCAAAATTTTTTCTTTCAGTCTTCTCGACATCCTTAGTTTGAAACCGTTTTTCAGATTTTTCTTTACTCTCTTTTATATGTTTTTCTTGTTTTTCAATGTCTATTTCCTTTTCCACTGACTGTAATCCTACAGATTCATCGTTGGCACTTACACTCAAAGAACTGAATTCTGTTTCTTTCTCTGTGGGTACATTCTCTCTCTCTTCTTTTAGATCTTTTATTTTTTCTTCCCTATAGGATTTCTCACTCTCCTTTTTAATCTTTTCCCGCTCTTTACAGTTCCTCTCTCTTGGGATATGCTTTTCCTTAGTTGACTTATCATCTTTCATGCTTTTCTCTAATTTTGATTTTTTTTCTAATGTTAGGGAGTCATGTTCCATATTTAAAAATAAATCTTCAGTTTCATCACTTTTAAAAAAATTCTCTTTCCAAAATTCTCTATCAAATTCTACACTCCTCTGCAGTTCTTTAGCACCATCCTTATTTTTATATTTTTCCTTTTCACCTTCAATTTCTTTTTTATGCTTTTCTTTTTCTCTCTCTTTATGTTTCAATTTATGTTTTTTTAATGTTTTACCCTCTTTATCCATTTTTTTCAGAGTGCAATCTGAATTTTCAAATGTTGGACTATGATCTTCATCCTTTAATTTGGTATTTGATTTTTCACCAAATTCTAAGTGAAAATCTTTCTGATGTTTGTTTTTTTCCTTATGCTTACAATATTTTACACTTGAACTTTCTGGCAAGAGTTCAGATTCTGTATTATCAAACCGAGCAAGATCAGGCTGTAATGACATTTCAGAACTTCCTGGTGATAAACATGTTTTAGTATGTTCTTGTTTTAGCGGTGTTGATTGTTTTTCACTTAATCCACAAGAATGTTTGGGAGATTTGCCAGTGGAAATATGAAATAAATGTAACGAAGTATCATCTTTTGGGCTAAAAGATTTCCTAAAACTCCCCTCTTCTCTGGTCTTTTCTGGACAATCTAGTGAAGTATTAACTGTCAGGTTTGCTACTCTGGTATTTTCTTTTCCCTCTTTTTCTTGCTTTAGCTCTTGGTTCTCTTTATTTTTATTCTGATTTTTTAATTTTCTCTTAACTTTGCCTTTCTGTTTGTGTTCACTTGAAACTACATATTCCTTTTTGGTTTGTATATCAGAATTTGATGATTCAGGGGCAGAACATGAAGTAGAAATCTTTTTGTTCTGAAGAACTTCTTCATCAGAACTTTCAGTACTTGAATACAAAACCCTAGATGGCTTTTGTTTTTTACTTTTAAATGATTTAGGATAGAAGGCTTTCTCCTGTTTTGCAAATAAACTATTCTTTTCTGCTTCAGATTCATTCTCTTTTCGTTGTTCTTTCCTAAGAATATGCCTATCATCAATCATTTTATTTATTTCTTCATCATCATCGTCTTTGAACTCATACTCATCAAGGGCAGATGGAAGAGGTGCTTTACTGGGAAGTAGCTGTTTATTTTCACAGATGAGAGAGTCTTTCTCTGTCTCAGAGTCAATATTTTCATCAACACTAGAAGGATTTACTGACTGAGCCTCTTCAGAATCTAGAATAAGAAGAGAAAATCTGTTGTTGGTCAAAACACAATTGTCAGAAAAATAAGACAGAGGAAGATATAACTTACACAATAAATATTTCAAACAATTCAAAATCACTTCAGATTTATAATAGTGCAATAGAAATATTTAAGAGCTCTGCTACAGTGTTGTAGAACTATCTGCTTTATGATGAGATACTTTTGACATTTCCAAAGGCACACAATATATTAAATTCACAATATGTAATATAAAAATATGTAATACAGAGATTCCTAACCTTCAGGTCTGGATTCAGGGAAGACACTAGCTACTAAAATGTTATGTAAAATTCTGCATACATATACATTTTTTCTGGAAAGAGAGTATTTAACTTGATTTAGATTCTTTGATCCAAAACAGATCAAGAACCACTAACTGCAAGGGCTTAATTATGTAAACACCATAAATTGTTTTTATGTGTTTCAGAATATTTATTAGTAAAATTGTAAAGGATTGCATGATTTCCATAAAGGATGATAACTTAAAAAGGTGAATGGTTTAACGGTCATACAAGAAATATGACTATTTCGGAAAAAAACCAGAAAAATTAAAAGAAATATAACCAATTACCTAATTAAGATTGTAACAAGTAAACTAAATATATAATTTTATGAAAAATGCTGTTTCTTAGTTTTCCTCATCTATAATTTAGACTGGATACTAATATATGATTTAGTACAATGTGGGAAATAATGGGCTCAATTCCTATATATTTTTAAGTACATCGAAATCTAATTTTATGAAATTGCCTCCAAGCTGTTGCATAAATATGGCCAAAGCATTACGATTTTACTTCATTACATCTTTTTTTAACAAAATGGATTTTTTTCTTCCCAAGTTAGCATCTTTTCCTACCTGAAATGTATACATGGTGCCTCTAACTGAAAAGAAAACCCGAGAATCTAAGGGAAATGAAAACCGAGGCCTCTAACCAAGAGGGGAAAAAAACCCCAAACTCATTACAATAATGATGAAGACTTCATTTGCTAAGTATTTAACATTAAAATTATACATTTTAATATATTAAGCTTGCTCCAAAGTAATCTAGCTCCCAAGTATTCTTAATGAAAATTCAAATTCCAGGAGCATTTTTGAGTGTCTACAAGGTATTTGGCACTGTAGGAGGATCTGAGAGATCACAATCTTTTTTGGAGAAGATGTGGGAATGTCCTAAGATAGTATCACTACAAAGTGGTGAAGGGCACACTTATAACTTTTACTCAAACTGTACAAAAGCAATTTATGTAGTTAAAATATTTGTACCCCAGTAATATTCTGGGGAAAAAAAACCCCAACCCCCAAAAACCCTCAAAATAAACATTCCACAGATTTCACCAGCTAAAAAAATAATTAAAAGACACTGGAGTCCCTAAAAAGTGTCAATGAGTGATACAGCTATTCTGACATACATAGTATAAAAAACCTCATTTTTGAAATTATAAATGCTTGTATGTTAAAAAATACTGTGTTTAATTACATTTAATAATGTAGAAAAATGTTAATACACGCTATTACTCAGAAACAGCAGTGCATCGTGTGTGTGTGTGTGCAGGAAAAAAAGGAAATACATCAAAATGTATCACAGTAAATTCTGGTTAGAGAAATTTTGTGGATGATTTTTATTTTCTTCTTTATGCTTTTCTCTATTTTCCAAATTCCTAGCACAAAAGATGTATTACTTTTATCATTAGAAAAAAATTTTTTTTTAAAAAATTCAATAATGGGTATAAAATAGTACCACTATTTGTTATGATTTTTTTGGTTACTGGTGTGGCTTATTTTTCCACGTGTTTATATTTCCTTCTCCGTAATGTGACTTTATAATTTCTTCAGTCTGTTTTCTTCTAGTCTTTTTATGCCTATGCGTATTAAAATATTACTTCAATTATACCACACATATAATCTTATGTATGTTTCACTTAACATTATATCACAGTGCTTGCCAGTTTTGAACATATTCATTAGAGGTTCAATGAAAATTCTCTTACGGGAGTTATACATATATGTATACACCGAGAGATGCGTTATCTATCACTTGTGTTCCTGATTCATCAACTTGAAGCACTGCTCTCCAATGCAAATATACCTTTTTTCTAGTAGTTCTTTTTAAAAAAATTCCCACTTTTTTAAAAGGAAAGAATATAAATTCTAAAGTAAATAACTTAGCCTGACATTAATGTCCATGATGAGTCCACAGGTGAACTGTCAGCTGGTTCTGGGTGCCAAGTCACACATGCACACCAGGCTCAACCCTCTGCACACTATTTTCTCAGCACTGTCTGCCAATGACCCTGTGCGGCTTGCAGAGAGACTGGGGACCTCAGCAAAAACCACTGCCTCCAAGACACCATTTTCTTGCAGCCCCGGCAGACCCTTTGCTTCCTTAAGCAGCTTCCAATTTTTTCATTTACTTTAACCACTCAGGAACATAGATCAACTTGGTCCTGGATACTAATGGGGCAGTAAATTTTCAAAAAAGGTTTGCTTTGCCACTGTTACAGTGAAAAAAAATCACCCTAAACCTTCAAATCCTCAAATTCCTGTAAGTCAAAAATGGCCATGGTTATCTCTATACTAAGTTATTTTCCATTTTATTCCAATTTTTTAGTCTCTGATATCTAATCCCTAAATTTGAACCTGTATTTAAAACATTTTAGATATTTATGACAAAAAACATTCCTTTAAAAAAATTTAATGTTTATCATTTCAGTTTATTCTCAATTTTATTTGGGAAACTAGGAAGGAAAATGAGAAACAGAAAGGTTAAGCAATTGTTAAAACATTAAAATTTTTATTAAAGCATTTTTCTTCTCCATGAAGAAACTATAAATTAAGCTCCATTTATTTATTTATTTATTTTTAAAGAGACAAGATCTCACTGTGTCACCCAGGCTGGAGTGAAATGTAGAGATCATAGCTCACTGCAGCCTCCTGGGCTCATGCAATCCTCCTGCTTGAGTCTCCTGAGTAGCTGGGACTACAAGTGCATGCCACCATGCCTAATTTTTGCTTATTATTTTTTTAAGAGATAGAGGTCTCGCTATGTTGCCCAGACTAAATACACTTAAATACATTTAAAAGTTGCTCTTGTACATCTCAAGGCAAGTTCAGATATTTGCAACTAAGACTGGTGACATTTGAAAAATGGTGAAAATGTTATTTGAGTTCTCTATTATTCTTAGGCTTGACTTTTTCTCTACTGAGCCTGCCATAAATTTCCATCTTTTCTGTATGGTATCCAAATGGAGCAGCAACCAAATGGAGATATGACCAATGTAGGGAGACACTGGTATATATGTAAACCTCTCCCTAAAAATCTCTCCAAAATAACAGAGAGGTTTTGACACATGCCATCTATTCTCACGTTGACATCTTATAAAGTAATTACATATCAAGTGTCTAATGAGAGTCAACAATGGGCTTTTAAAAATATGTGAATTACAATAATGATTACATGTTTTTAGAAAACAATTATTCTATCTATGTCACATACATTTCAGGAGTGGTTGGTGATAATACAAAATTAAATATACCATGACTTTAAACCTAGAGCTTATAGTGAAGACCAGGTTTCCATCTCTGACCTTTGCTCTGAAATTCAAATGGCTAACCTGGAACTTCCTGGACTTCTTTCAACTACTTCCAAATCAAGATTGAAAACATTCGACTCATCACTTTCCCTTCCACCAGTGCTTCCTCTTGCTGCTTAAAGCCAGTATTCCCTCCCCAATCTGGTTACTCAAATAAAAAATCTCACTGTCATTTCAACTGTCTCCATTCTTCAACTTCCAAACTCAAAGTTTCAATCTCTGGACTACCTTTTAAATCCATCTTCTCTCTACTCCCACTGCCACTGTCCCAGCTCCGCTCTCATCATTTCTTACCTAGACCAGTGACTACCTCAACCCACAGCGTTCCCAGCACTGTAGATCACGTTCGTCTATTAGCTGAGGGCTCCCACTGCAGGGGAACACAGAAACTCCAGAGACGGTATAAGACTTTCCAAAATCTGGATCTGCCATCTCTACTACTACCACCATTTATTAAGCTCTATCATTTGCTAGGCAAATAACATTTGATCTTTACAATAGCTATTATTATCCCCATTTAAGAGACAAGTAAACAGAGCCATTAAGTAGTTTTCCCAAGGTCACCTATTAAGGGCGATAGCACAGGGTGTTTTTGTCTGACTTCATAGCGTGTTCTACATTGCTCCCCTCTTTCATTGTTTCTTGCTGTATATATTAGCCACACCAGTATATACGACTTCTGTTCCCCCAACTTCCATGCATATTTATGTGGATTCTGATCAGTTGCTCTTTATTATTTTCCATCTGCTTAACTAGAAGACATTTTAGATTAGTGGCCAGGGAGAGAAGCAGTTAAAGAATTTATATATAGGATAAGATTAAAAAGAATAATCTGGGAGTGGAGGGGGAAGCAGGCGTGCCGAGCAAGTTGTGGTAGTGGTGGGGAAAACCACGCTAAAGGGAGAAATGGATAGACAGTTAAGAGTTAGATGCTGAGAATTTGAAAAATGAAGATGATACAGACACTGGGCTATTAGGATTCTGGACTCTGCTTATAATATCCCTAACTGCTGGATTCTCCTGTTGCAGCTTTTCTTGGACAGTGACTTATTTTGATTCTTTTGAACCAGGAATGTTTCCCCCTACTCCTCTTTCACCTGCCAGGTTCAAGAAACTGACTGGACATTCTTTCCACATGGGCTATAGCATGGCAATTTTGAATGGCATTGTAGCTGCCCTTACTGTAGTATGGGCATGTAAACCCACAGTGAAGCAATACTGCTGGCAAAACTTAGTCACAATTGTGTTTTTTAATGACAAGAATGAACATCATTGCCTACTCAAAAGATCAAGAAACCTGCTGTTCGTTATGTGGTTCAGATATGTGTCATGATCATCATTATGGAGAACCTTGTAAAGCATTGTTCTAGAGTCTAGACACTGGGAATACCTGAATATTAAGTTTTAAGTACTTTTTTAAAAGTGTAAGGTGTTTACCTCATCTTTTTACTTTTGTATGTGTAGTTCTTAAAAATTATAGAAAACATTTTAATGGAAATCAAACTCAAAAACTTGAATACAGGACAATGCCTACCTTTCCATGTATGTATTACATTTTTTGCTAAGATACTGATATTACTGTTTAATTGCGATACAAATATTTATACGTTAGCAAAGCAAATAATGCCTACTATGCCAACATTTTATAGCAGCTACTTTTAAATCAAAATATTTAATTTTTGATATTCATAGAATTAATGGAAGGTGCATTTATTTTTTTTATGGGGCATAGTCCCTTATGCGTTTTTTTAAACATATTTTCCTACTATATATTGAATTTGTATGTTTTTAAGATTATTACATCTAGACAACTGTAAATGATATTTCTTGGTGGTAATACCTGTCTTTAAGAAAAAGCAAAAAAGCGCATTGACCTAAGGTTAAAATTGAATATTTTTAACAAAAAAAATGACTGAAAAAGGTAAATTACTTAAGTCATTAAAATATTGAGAAATTTGAAAAAAAAAAGTATCTATTGTGGGGAACGATGGGAAAGGCACTTGTCTATAGAGTGTATGTGCACTGGAATTTACTTAGATTATATGTTTATTTGGAGTGCGTTGGAAGGAGATAAAGTTAAGCTCCCAGTCACCTCTTGGAAATACCACTGGTTTGGAACCATTCCACAAAGTGTGCATTTTTTATCTGTTATCCTGATCACTGGAATATGGGAGATCAAATACTGTCCATTTTCCAGAAAACACAAGGGGCAAAGAGAAGGTTATTTGCTCCTCAGTATAACCAATGCATTCGACATAATCTAGATGAATGTTTAGACACACGAACACATACACACAATTTAGCTTCCTTACAAACTTAAAAGTATACTATTTTATTAACAGCACCTGCCTAAATCTGTAATACCCAGAGAATGAGAAACTTTCATATTTTATATATGTAGGGTGGAGGATGGGGTGGGTGGGTGTGGGTGTGAGTGTGGTTACTGAGGGGAAAAAAAGGTCTATTTACAGAATTTGAGAGTCTTTTGGGGAAAGGTAATATATCCACTGAGGTAGCTGTTAATTTTCTGCTTCTGTTTTCTATGTTATTCGACAGACATTTCAGATATAAATTTGTGATCTATACTTAGAGACTTTAATAATGCCTAGCACAAAGTAGGCACTTAATATTAAGTAAGTGTATAGTGAGTTTTACAACTTTTTTTTTTTGTTTTTTTGGAGACAGAGTCTCGCTCTGTTGCCCGGGCTAGAGTGGCTGTGTCATGAGCCTAGCTCGCAGAGATCCCAAACTCCTGGGCTCAAGCGATCCTCCTGCTTCAGCCCCACGAGTGGCTGGGACTACAGGGACGCACCACCATGCCCAGCTAATTTTTCTATTTTTGGCAGAAAAAGCGTCTTGCTCTTGCTCAGGCTGGTCTCAAACTCCTGAGCTCAAGAGATCCCCCCACCTCGGCCTCCCAGAGTGCTAGGATTACAGGCGTGAGCTATTGCACCCAGCCCTACAACTATATTAAGACATCAAGAAGTTGATTGAGGGTGCTTACAGTATGGTAGGAGGAGTATAGAAAGAGAGAAAAACATCTAATACAAATTTATCCACTATACAATTTTGTATAGAATCCAGGTGGCAGCAACTATCTGGCTAACTCATTGCTGATGTTTCCTCTAAACTCTCCAGTTTGAAGAGGTGTCAATATTTCACCCACATGCTATTACTTCCCACAGGACCTGCCACACGGAGCGCAGATCTGCTATTTGATTTGCCTCATAAGCCGCCTTTAGCTTTCGCATAGCCTGCCACTTCACATATTATGCACTGACGCACCTATCTTCCTACACTTGTGCTTTTATACATCAGCTGCAGAACCTTTTTTTGCCAAAGTTTATTTTATACAGTGGCACCAATTTTACATAGTAGTGTTTGTATAATTATTTGTATTTGTATTTTGTATTTTTATGAAAATGAAAAACTGCTGACATTAGTAATATAATTAAGATAAAGAAGGAAACCACTGGATATAATAAAAGTAGAAAAATCTTTAGCCTCCAGAAGCTCACTTAAATGAAGATTGTTTAACTGTGAAGAAAACCAAAGTTAGAGAACCCATATGAAATATTAAATATATATAATAGATATATATAATAGATATATATAAATATATATATATCTATATATATATATATATATAGAGAGAGAGAGAGAGAGAGAGACAGAGAGAGAGAGAGAGAGAGAGAGAAAGAGAAAGCCATGAAGTCTATCAACATGTTAACATTTTGAGGAATTAGTAATGAAAAATAAGGTTTTAAAATTATGGGCAATATCAGCATATAAATGATTTCAATTTATACAGCAAGTTTATGTCAATATTAAGTGCTAGGAATGTGTTTCAAAAGAAGTTCAACGTTCACTTCAGCCTTGACAAAAATTAAAATTGATCAAAACCATTAAATCCCTACAAGCAAATTTTTCTTCCCAATTTAATATCACTGTAGGCAAACTGAGAAAATTTGAAATTGAGAGAAGAAAACACTTGAAAACATAACTTGCCTTAAATGAAACCATGAAGATGCATTAAGCAAAATCCAGACTCCTGGATATTTACCAGGCAAATGATCAGGTTATTTCAACAAAAAAACAGCAAGAACTTAAGAAAAAAAGGAGGGGGATTATCTGTAGATTAAAAGATAACCAGAGACATGTCGACCAACTACAACATATGGCAATATCTGGATTCTGATTTTGAGTAAGTTTTTACAAAAACTTATGATTTTATGGGGCACTTGGAACTCAGAATAACTGGTATTTAAAAGTAATAAGAATCAATTAATTAATTTAGCCTAGGTATGATAATGGTGTTATAGTTACAACCATAATAAAAAAGCAGGCCTATCATTTTAAGGGATATCTACTGAAATATTTTCCAGTAAAATAACTCCAAAATAATGAGGGGGAAAAAATGAAGAATGGGAAAAACAAGATTAGCTATCAGGTGGTAACTAATAAAACTGGGTAATTTTAAGTGTACATGGGTTATTAATATTATTCTTTTTACTTTTGTAAATATTTCAATATATATATTTTCTATAATAAAAAAGTAAAAATATTAAATTGCTGATAATTAAATTCTATTTTTAAAATGTTTTAAATAATCAATACATTATGCAATGTACAGAATAAAACAAACCAAAAACCCTAAACATATATACTGAATTTTAAAAAGTTCTAATAATTTTCTTTATTTTCCGAGTACAAAATTAGGTAACACGTAAAACACATTTTCAGGAACACATTATGTATGAAAATGGATTCTTTCACTAACAATTTTAAATTAGTTAATGGTAGCCTCTATGGCAAAAAATACCCCCAAGTCACCACTAGTTTATGTCATTTTCAGCACCGTCTTTGCCCAACAGAAAGTGTTATATTCAAACAATGATGAAGAATTTAGTCATGGCACACTTAATAGCTGTGATTAAATTAAATAAATGCATGCTAAATTCATATTTCAGTAATATACTGATAGGAAGACCATCTGACTCTGAACTTCCCACTTAGTAACAATCAGCCTGGTGTAGTGGAAAAGCACACAGGTTCTGGCATTAGTCCCAGGTTCAAATCTTTGCTTTGCCACTAGTATAGGTCAGTAATTTATGATTAAGGATTAATTTAACTCAAGAGGGCTGTTGTGAGGATTAAATGAACTAATTTATGCAAAGTGTCTGGCACATATCATGCATATAATAAATATTAATCACTGCCTAGAAAAAAAGAGAAGAATGCATTATGTAAATTAAAATAATTTAAATAATATATACGTTTAACATCAAATACTGCAAAATTCAATAAAGCACATGTTAACTTAAAAAGACCAAAGTTCAAACCTGTATCTTTTCTTATTTGTTTAACTTTGTACTGTAAGATTGAAGACAGAAAGATCCAAGCTGATTCCAAGCACTATTTCATTTATTATAGGGCTACAACGCAAGTATACGGTCCTTTAGAATGATGGCAATGAAAATCACCAGTCTTTCAGCAAATAATGGACATATGTAGATACTGACTTTTCATGGGGTGGGAGGAGGCACAGGGAGTCAGTGAGGGGAGAGAAGAAACAGAGTGAACCAAGAAACAACTTTCTTTTACCTATTATTTCATGTATTAGTGTTTGGTGGAATTTATACTTTTACACATAAAAGTACTAGTCATAATTGACAGTCACTTGTATAAAATATTTCTAAGTATTCCTCAAAGAGGAGGAAGAGGAAACAGAAGTGGAAATTGGGGCAGGTACACAGTATTATAAACTTTGTTTCATTTGCTAATTGCAACTTACTACAAGTATGTAATGATTTAAAAAAAGTTTCTACAACTAAATAAGTAGAAGAAAACTTTTCATTGAAAAGCCTTGGTAAAAGGTTAAAATGAATATTCTATTTATGCAAGTCTATAAATTGCCTCATTCATCTCTGTATCTATTTATGCCCACGCTACTACTATACGATGTTAAAATTAATAATAAATTTGTCCATGATCATAAAGTTAGTAAGCGGCAAGGCTAGGTCTTCCAACCCAAGTTTCTGTGACTCCAAAACTGATACTCACAATCATGAGACTTTGAGTATATAAAAGGCATTGAATCTAGGCAAGATTGTACAAACATCCAATAACACGATGCCATACATTGTGACCTTTACATAAAGATTCACATGAATATCTTCTATCTTTAATTCATGATTAAGTATATTGAAAAAAACAACTCTGCCACAAAAATCTACGCTCTAGGTTATTTTAAATGAGATTCACTGTTATTAATTTACATAAGTATTTTGAATAAAAAATAACAATACTATTAACACATTCAATTGAGATTAAAATTGAATTTCAAATATGGATTTGATAATGGTCTATACTTGAGAGACTCATATTTAAGACATAAATATCCTGATTTATAGACCTCATAAAAAATAGGATAAAACACCTCATTCATGACTATTAATACAGCGTATAAAGAAAAAAAGCCAAGCCTTGACTACCTTAAAGGATTATAAACTAGTGAACTTGGATTAGATTTTGTATCTCTATAACGGCAAATACAAATGACATTTTAATTTTAAAGATTATAAGCCTGCAATATCACATAAAGTATGGTTCTAGATACTTTAAATAAATGTCTAATGTGGTAACTTTTTCAGATTTTTCGCTTTTGTGAAAATTTTTTGTAAAGCAAAAGCAAGTTTATTAAAGTAAGAAAACAAACAAAAGGAGGCTGTCCCATGGGGTAGCACCTATCTCTCAGATCAACAGAGTAGCCAGATTTTCACTATTTTTAAAGCTAGTATTTATCAAGTGCTAATTCTGTGCCAGTCAATATTCTATGTGCATTTCTTTATATATTAATTCATTTAACCCTTACCACAACTCCATGAGGTATGTACTGTTATTCCTATTTTACAGACTAGAAGCTGAGCACACACAGGTTAACTAATGTGTCCAAGATGAGAGAGCCTGGGATCTCTAACCTTACCAGAGAGAGACCTAGATGGTCTAGGAGTGCTAAAATCTAAGCTCTTACGATTAATATAGCTGCATAGAGAGCAGAGTAGAAAAAAATGAGTTCTCTTGACAAAATGCCTATGTCAAAAGTTTTCTTTTTTTTGTGTGTGTAATGTATTCAACACTAGCAATACTACTAAGAAAAAACCATTTATATTTGGAATGGTATTTGTTTATATGCCATTTTTATTCAGATGGGCCGGTGCATAAAAAAAAAGTCCTAAGCTGTTCTTCAATGATTTTTTCATTTATTTTAAAATAATATTTATTGTTCTTTTTTTATAAAAGTAAAACTACATGTTAGAAAACCAGGAAAATGGCTGGTAAAGAAGAGGATAAAAGTCATCCAAAAAAGAACCCTACTACCTATTCTTTTTTCTTTATAGCTTACTTGAAAGTATTACTTTTGATTTTATTTAAATTTAACTAACTTAGAAATAATAAAGTGAAAAGAACTTCTAAGCCTCAGGCCTGTCCTCGTGGTCCTTTTAAATGACCTGACCAAATACCGTCATTTCAGAAAGCATGCTTACATTTCACGAGCAGTCTAGTGTCATTCCATATTTTAACCTGCTTCAGATTTAGCCCATGACATGTTCATATGGTTTATTTTCCCTGGAGTTTTTGTTTTTCTTCCCTGTTCCTCAGGATAAAATGCCTTTGTATCATCAAGAGCATGACGCAGTGAACTCTTAGCATCTAATTCATATATGTGTATTAGGAGCTATTCTTTTCTTGATAACATTCTTCACAAAGTTCTCTGATATTTTGTTCTAAAATATACCAACTGTTCATTGCTGTCATTCTAGAATTTTCCATCAAAATTCTGAGTTAGTCTTCATGTCTTTTAGATTTGTATTTTGTGTCACCAAAAAGTAATATATTTGAATAATTTTTTCCACAAGGGCATAGAAAGTATGTCCAAGGATATTTTTCTTTAGCCTAAATGATGACTGGGAATGGAATTCTAGGTTTAAAATAAATTCCCCTTTGATCAAAACACTTAAGTCTTTCTTCAGTTAAGAGACATTTTCTTCAATTTAGAAAAATATTTTCTTCTCAACATTTGTTTTCAAGTGTCCTGGGTATTTTTAAATCATTTTTCTCATATTTCCAACAACTTTGTTTTCTGTATTTTTCATATGTTGCCCTTTTCTTAGCTCTCAATTCAGATCTTCAGCAATGCCTTTTCTTTAGTCTTTTATAGAATATTTACTTTAGTAATGATACATATCTTAAATTTCAAGAACTTTCTTGGTCTCTGATTATTGTTTCACAGCAGCTTTTGTTGTTACGGTTAGTGGATCCACTGCTCTCTGTAAGCTCCAAGGATAATGAGAATTTACCCTTCTGTATCCTACATTATTTACATTCTCCAGGATCAAGTGTTCTGTTTGTTCATCTTGGTCCTTCTTATCTTTCATTCAGCTGATTTTCCTCAAATTTCCTGATTTCTTCTCATATTGATAAAGGGAAAAACTCATTTCTTCAGTGGCTTTGTGGAGAGTTTCCTCTGAGTGAGAAGCCTATTTGTAGTGAGTGATCTGTGGTTATCTCTAAACTTAGTCTTCAGGCTGAGTCTGTTCCCTGAACAAGTTGACTCTGGAGTTCAAGAGATTCTCTGGGGCCTCATGAGGAAGAATGTTTCACAACTGCAGCAGGCCTCTCCTGTCTCCTATTGAGTGGTGCCTTTATTATGAAATAGTTCACTAACCAAAACTAATATATTTAAGGATTATGTAAATGTAACTGCTATTTATATTACCTAGCCAAACAAGCAGCATTAGAGAACTATATCTGCATTTTAAGAAACAAATTTTTACAGCTTTCACCTCCCCAAATTCATTGAGAAATGTAGTTTAGAGACAGGAAAATAAAATAGTAGGTAATTTTATAGTCTTTTCTAAATTTCCATTTCTAAATCTCAATTCTCCAAAGTAAAGGTTAGATGTTTTAATTCTACTTTATAGGAAAAAAGTAGTCATGTGTCTATCTCGAAATAAGCATGCTAGATGAGAACTTATTTTCACTGTTATTCCTATAGTAATATATATTAATAAGAGAATTACAGTTAAGAATTTAGGGAGGAGCTGGGGATGGAAGAAAATATAATCAACAGCTGAAAATACTAAACCTAAAAGCAAAATCTACATAAGAAATAAAATCAGGTACCACAGCACTGTATATATTCCCTCAATTAGTCATCACACAATTCATTCCTACTAAATTATCAGGAACATAAGAAATGGTTTCTATAAAGAATAAACAAGATTTTTTCCTCTGAAAATAGGACTTATATCACTACAAAAATTTTGACGTCACTAAAGGAAACTGCGAAAATCACCCAGTCTCAGCTGTTCCATCATGAATATATATATTACATAGAGGTCCTTTTAACCATGACTGCATTAAGACATTTTTTCTGTAGACAGGATGATACAGCTAAAGCTGAACTCATTTAAATGTATGCATATATAATTAATATTTTAAGCCAAAGGTCTTTTTTTAGGTTCTGCCCAAATGTACCCTTGATAGAGAGTTTCAGTTTTAAATATTCAGCAATATTTCACTACTATAATTATGTGACAGACTCACTTTAAGTTGCTAGGCACTAGTAAAAATTTGGTTTTTAAAGAAAATCATCAAGCTAACATTCTAAACAAAAAACGTACTAGCTTTGGTACTTGCAATAAACAATTTTACCTTTTTTGGGCAAATACACTTGAAATTTGACTACTATATTTATGTGAACTTTAAAGAGAGGAATTTCACAGACTATTGTTTTATGATCCATAAACTTTAAAGACATTAATTTGTAGCCATCCAGAGAATACTACAGCTGCAGCCAATTTCCCATTAATTTTTCTGATACATATATGAGCAAGTCAAAGATATTTTGACTTCAGACACTCCTAAAGAGTCAATTTTTACAGTGTATAGTAATGTAAGTATTCATAATTTCTTTTCTTTTTTCCTCTACTTAAAATTTGACATTTTTCTTTAAAAACATTCCACCTGAAATTAGCAATTCTTAGGCTTTGGAACTAGACTCATATAATTAATCCACATTAAAACACATGATAAAAATCTGTATTGATTTAAACTGATTGTCAGAAAAAGAACTCTATGTGTTTTGTTTGCTAAAGATATAGGTAGAAGCAAGTTGGTGATATATTTTAAAAAGTTTAAAAAATTAAAATTCAGAAATCTGTGTAATGTACATTACATGTTACAAAGCAGAGGAGAAAAGGTAGAACATGCAAAACACTATAATAAAATTTCTCTTAATTGATCAATTGGTCATTAAATAAAAGAATACCTCACTGCCTATAATGCTGTATGCTCAGCCCTCTGCACATGATGGATACCTAAGCGCCTGTTTCATTTCTTCTAAGCACTGATACAGGGAATATGTGAAAAAGGTGCTGAACACCAAACACTGTACTTACTGCTACTCAACAACTTCAGAAACAGACTTAATCAAGGAGGTTGCTAACAGTCCTAATAAAATAAAATAAGGTTCTTGGGTTATATAAATGGACTGTGATTTTCTGTACTAGGCCTACACCCTTTTTATCTAACAAATACAATGGAAGTTATTAAGACATGCCATTTGGAAAGGAAGGAAAAAAATACTATTTACATTTTAACTTTACATGTTAAATGGAAAAATTTTTAATTCTAAGTGTACTAATATGCAAATTCTTTTAGTTTATAAAAAATGCTTTATCAAGTCCAAATTCCTAATAACCATATTTGTTGATATATATTTAACATCCTATGTAACCTCTTCCTGCACAGTCTTTATACTTCTAAGGTTAAAAAATTTACTTTAAAACTTCCTAAGGTGATGCATCTTCCTATGGTTAAACTGTTAACATCACATAATCAATTGGATAAAAAATTCTGGTATATTTTTACTTAAATAATTCGGGTTTTTTTGATCTCTTGAGTTATTATCTGTTATAACTCCATATAAGCATGTACCAATAGTCGTATTTTCATAGTTCCTGAAATATAAAACTGAGTAAATGAGTTTCACAAATTATAACAATATATTTATAATGTAATAGTACAATTTACTATTTTAACATTGAGAAAATGAGGCTTCAAAGTACTGGTCATTTTGTGTATTTTACGACACAGAAATGCACTAAGTAAACATCAGTGGGTAACAATATATCACTGTATTTTCAGAAAGTGTCCTCATCTGTTTTAGAGTAGACTCTAAAAGTAGCTTGTCTGTTTACTATAATGGAGCATTTTCTCACTTAAGTTGAAGTATGTAGTGAAGAAAGTTTACAGCAGCTGTTTAAAAAATAAAGCCAGATTATTGGCAAAGTAAGGTAAGATAAGGTAAATAGCTCTTTTGACAATGACTGGCATTTTAAACCTTGCCCACTGGGCACTGTATTTAAGTAATGAAACCAGTGTCTGGCAAAGTTAACAAAATCTCTGCTTTGGCAATTTAATGAGCATCAGAGAAGTAACGAGGGGGCACTATCTGACACAGAGCTACGTATTTCCCATTACCATAATAATGGCTTATGAGCAAGATCTGGCTCTCTGACTATGACTGAGTTCTCAGCATAGTAGCAAGAACCAATTACTTGTAACAAACACTATTATTAGATAGAATTTTTCTGTACAGGAAGGTAACGTGGAACTAGACTGTGGGGAAAAAGGCAGGAATTAGGGGGGAAAAGGCCAAAGAATTATGCAAATTTAAAAGTGCCACACATTTATATACAAATAGCTATATTAACCAGGACATGTATTCCTGCAACAATATCATAAATGTCTGATATGCACAACATAAAACTGCTACACAAAGTGTGTCCATGAAGTGAGGCTGGTCTGCAAGTTGTTCATTATTGATCAGTAATAAGGAGCTTGTACCAAAAGTGGAAATCAATTATGTCACCAAGCATACTGTTTATTTCAGCTGATATTTTTCCATACTATTTCTTTCTCTTTGACGAAGGAAGCAATATACTGATTTATATTCTAACGCAAGCTCCTCATGTGGAGGACTGGTAACAAACAGTTTATGGAACAGCTACTCTGAATAGCACTGGCATAAAGCACAATGCTTAATGGAATGAGCCATTTTTATTTACTCCAAATTTATCAAGTTCCAAAATTCATAGTTTTAGTTATTCTCTGGCTTTACGACACTTAAAGTGTATCTGTCACATGGATGACATGCTGTATCAGATCAACAACAATGCTATCAAGCTTCACATATAAAAACATCTATGGGCAGTTAAATTAATTCTTGATTAAATATTATCATGTTCTGAATTTAGATTGAATGAAGTTTGGTAAAATTAAGTCTAACAAGGACCTCATGTAAATTAAGTAATAAATTTTGGGTATTTTCATCAGTCTTTTTCAGCAACTCCAAAATCTTTGTATGATACTTACTGATGATTTTTGCATCATTCCTTGAGGGACTTTGATCAAGCAATAATTCAGGCACATTCACCATGTGGAAAATAAATATTCTGAAAAATCAACACATAGCTGATGAACACATGAAACAGTCAAGATCAGTGAAAAATCAAAAAGATTCTAGATGTGTTCTGCTCTAATTAAACTTGTAAATTGAAATAAAATATCTTCTTTTGTGGGAAAATTTGTTGGAACACTTCTTTCTAATGGCAAGTTTATATAAAAAGTTTATGATAAAAACTGCTTTTCACAGCTACAGTTCTCTGAAGAGATCAAAATTAAAGATTCTGTAGCCATAATAAATAGAATTAACATACCATATAAACAAAACTTTCTACTTTTGAAATCGTATTTTCTTACTTTATCATGGAAGCCAATGCAATTTCAGCTATTATAATCTTTGTTCGTTTTTTTTTCTATCCCTCTACTTCTGAAGAATAGGTATTATAATCTCGATTCTACACACCACAAAGATGTTCAAAGGACTTTCAGCTTGTTAACTGGTAGATGAACTTAGAAGTATTTTGAAAGCAGAATTTGGCAGGTATTAGTGTATAATTATATTAGTATTTCTGTTTTCCTAATCAGCTCTATCACCAGTGCTTAAACAATGTCTAACATATAATGAGTACTCAAAAATAGTTCCTTCAGTTGAGCTGAAGGAAGAGGAGAAAGAGTTTAGGATGACTTCCAAATACATGACAAATATACAGATGAATGAAGTTATCATTAATTAAGAAAAATAAGATGATGTATGGAAATGGGGAAAAAAAGTTCCATTTGGGTATGCTGATTTTTGAGATTTCTGTGAGGAAATCTAAGTGGTAATATCCAGAGGGCAGTCAAATATGTAAGTTGAAAGGTCTGAGATAGATATATTTGAAAGTCCTCACCATATAAATGGTTGTTAAAACTGTGAGTGACATTTGGGAGAATATGCACCACAGGGAGAGGGTTCAGAAAGTAAAATCTTTGGGAAAACCAATGCAAGAGTGTATGGGAAGGAAATATTGAAGATATAAAGATCCGAGAAGGAAACTGAGATGGAACAGTCTGGGAAACTGAATGAAAGCCAAACAGAATTATGTCCCAAAAACAAAGGCAAGAGAATTTGAGGAGGAACAGGGTCACTATCAAATTTTACAGAGTTTCGAAGAACAAGGACTAAAATACAGCTAAGGGATTTTGCAGTGAGATCACGTGTGACCTAGTAAAAAGAGGTTCCATGGAGCAAAGTCAGTCTACAACATACCTTAAGAAGCTTTGCTGTGACAGGAAGGGCACAGAGGAATAAACAAACAGGAAGGCAGCAAGAGAAGATTTTGTTGGAATCTTGTATATTTATGTGTACGATAATACTAAAACTAGAAAAATCAGCTGGGTGCAGTGGCACGCACCAGTAGTTGTGGCTACTTGGGAGGCTGAGGCACAAGGATTGCTTGAGCCCAGGAGCTGGAGGTTGCAGTGAGCTACGATGATGTCCCACTGCACTCTTGCCTGGGCAACAGAGCGAGACTCTATCTCAAAACAAAACAAAACAAAAATATTAACACAACAATTGTGTCCAGCTCTACTTCAATCTCCTTTCCTTCAACCCAAATCATTACCTCCTCTGCCACTAGCCCCTCAACACGTCTCATTAGCAGCCCGGTATACCTCCTTCCAGATTTTGCTCCATGCTCATAAAATTTTACACAAACATAAGTATAAACACATATATAGGTTTCAAAAACACTTCATTTTATAAAAATGAGATATAACTATTTATTTTCATTTTTCTATTCAACAATGTCTTATGAAAATCTCTACAAGTAACTGCAACTCCAAGAACAGCACTGACATCCTTTCTCATGGCTGTGTGAAAGTCCATGGTGTGCTTATACCTTGATTTATTCAGCCAATCCCCTAGTGATGGTTATACGGTGTTTTTGCCTCTAAAAAGAGTTCTGTAATAAACATGAGATATTCCCAGAAGTGAGAATAAGTACTTTTAAGAACAAGTTTGTGACGGTAAATTTTGCACTTACAAAAACGTAGACAGAATGTTATACACACATTCTGTCTCAGCTCCAAGAACCATCAATCTTTGACCAATTTACACCTCCACTTACCCATCCCTGTATCATTTTGAAGCAGATCCCATTCATACCCTATCATTTCATCCATACATATTTCAGTACATATCTCTAAAATGAATAAGGGCTCTTGTATTTTGTTAGCTGTTGCCAGACTAGTTTTTGAAAAGATGGTAACAATTCACACACCTCCCTTTTTAACTCTTCCCTAATTGGGTAACCACTTCATAAGTTGTTGGCTTATTGGTCCATTTCTTTTTTAAAAATGTAAGAAAGTATACATATTAGTATGAACAATACCTTGGTCAGGTACAGGATTCTTATGCTGCAGCTCTTTTCTTTCAGCAGTCTGGTCTTTCACTATTACAAATTAGAATCCAATGCCAATCTGGCAGTGTTTACTTGTAGGTAACCTGTTACATTCAGAGCTAAGGAATTTGATCAATGTATGTCTAGAAGTATGCATGTCTGTTTTCATCAACCTATCTGGAGCTCAGTGAGCTTCACAACTGATAGTCTCAGGCTTTTTCCAGCTCAGAAAAGTTTTCTTCTATTATTTGTATAATTATTGCCTATCCTCTGCTTTTCTCCCTTTAAAATTCCTATAAATATCTATTATTCACATGTTAGCTCTGTTAGGTCTCCTGATCTATTCGCTAAGTTGTTTATATTTTCTTTCATGACTCTCTTTGTATTTTTGCTCTATGTTGTGACGATTTTACTTGATTTTCCCATCTAATAATTGAAGTCTCCAGTCTAGTAAGTTAAGTCTCAACAGTGACTGTTCCTCACTTCATCTACTGAGTTGTTTGGTTGTATAATCATGTTTTGTTAGCTCCAAAAAGTCTTTTTATGCTAACTTGAATTTTCTTAAGTGCCCATTTTTTATCGTTGTTGAAGTTATGTTTCCTCTAATAGTTTTATTTAGCTGCATTAAAATTTTGTTTGTTCAAATTGATCATTCTCTCACATTTCTAGGTAACTTTGGAGGGTTATCAGCTCACTGGAACCTAATGTTGAAGTAGTCCAAAGGGCAGCTCTCCTGCAAGTGGCAGAAGGCAAAGTGGCCTTCACTCCTGTGGCTGCCAGTAAGCAGCTGAGGTACTAGGAGGCAGCCCCCCATCCGCTAGTTCCCGGTCTTCTCATACTTTCCCAGTCCTAATGATGAACTCAGCCTACAGATTCAGCTATTCCTTGGATTTATGAGGGAATAAAGAGTCCTGGCATAATCCCCAAGGGCCAGTCCCCTATCCAGTTCAACAAACATTTATTGAGCAATGTTTATATACCAAACATTTAAGGAATTTACATTTTTACTAGAGTGAAGTAAAAATAGATACTAAAAGTAAATTTGCTACCTTAACAATTTTGCCTACTTTTAGCTCCATTCATTAACATTACTTCCTTCAAATATTAATGTCAATCCATTACCAGTGTTGCATTTTCTCTATTCATTACCCACTTGCCCTCTTCTCTCTTCTTCCTATAATTACTCCCACTTTGGATGGGTGACAGTTTAATGGAAGCCCTGACTACTGTTGGTCCCCTCTCAAAATCATGGAATATATATCAGGCTTTTCCCTTAACATATAATTTTAAGAATTTCTAGGCCGGGCGCGGTGGCTCACGCCTGTAATCCTAGCTCTCTGGGAGGCCGAGGCGGGCGGATTGTTTGAGCTCAGGAGTTCGAAACCAGCCCGAACAAGAGCGAGATCCCATGTCTACGAAAAATTGGAAAGAAATTAATTGGACAACTAAAAATATATAGAAAAAGTTAGCTGGGCATGGTGGCACATGCCTGTAGTCCCAGCTACTCGGGAGGCTGAGGCAGGAGGATCGCTTGAGCCCAGGAGTTGGAGGTTGCTGTGCGCTAGGATGACGCCACGGCACTCACTCTAGCCCGGGCAGAGTGAGACTTTGTCTCAAAAAAAAAAAAAAAAAAAGAATTTCTTAGTACTAAAAAAACAAAGTTTGCCCATATCCTGAATCGTTTATGTGTCTTACTTTGAGTTTTGGATAGTATTTTCCCAGAGAAGAATAAATCACCTATTAAATACATGTTTAACTTTTCAGTCTTGCCCATTTTTTTAAAAAAACATTTGAAATGACTTTTAAATCATTTTTATTTTTTTCTACAGGTTCCACTCCTTTTTCTTTTCCATATAATGTTATCTGTTGAAGAACCAACCAAAGCTGTTTGGGTTTCCCACAATCTAGATTTTGCTGACTGCATATTCTTGGTGTATTGTAGTTCAATATGCTCCTCTGACCTTGGCATTTCCCGTAAACTGGCAGATGGATCCTAAGGACTGAAGAGACTAAGGTTTGACCCTTTTGACAAGGCCATAGTGAGAGCGTACTAAGTTCTTTCATCAGGGGCATGTAATGCCTTGCCTCTTTTTATTTAACATTAGCAACTGCTGATGTTCAATGCTTAGATATATTAACTAACTGGGAGTTGCAAAATGGTCATACTTTAACTTTTTTCACTTTTTAAGCTGGAGTACTCTTATAAAGACACTTCTTCTTAGCTATGAGGATTACCCAGTAGCATAGAGTTCTTACAGGAAAGGCAAAAGCTGCAGTGAACTATGCCTGTGCCACTGTACTTGAGCCTGGGTGACAGAGTGGACTGTGGCCCCACTCCCCCCCCCAAAAAAAGATCATAATCTGGGAACTAGGAATGATTATTGGTACTGTCTTAAGTCACTGCTTTTACATATTTTCAATGAATAGAGCAAGAAAATCTCATGTATTTGTATATATATTTTATTAGGAATTAATTTCAAACTCATAAAAAGTTAGAAAAATAAAAAATACTAACCTTTATATAATCCTTTACCCAGATTTGTCTATTGTTAATGTTTAACCTCCTTGCTTTATAATTTGCTTTGCTTCTCTATACAATACACACATATATGTGTAGGTACACATTTTTTCCTGAAGTATGAGAGTAAATTACATGCAGTATGGACCTATAACTATATTTCAGTTAGTATTTCCTAAGAAATAAGGATACTCTCTGTTACCACAGTACAGTTGTCAACTTTATAAATTTGCATTGATATAACACCAATCTACTACACATAGTCCTTGTTAAATGATCTAATAATGTCCTTTATAATCATTTTTGCCCTTCAGTACAGGATCCAGTCTAGGAGCAGGTATTACCTTTAATTATTATCTCTTTAGTCTGAAATATTTCTACTGCCTTTATTGGTCTCTCATGACATTAACATTTCTTAATCTTTCATTACATGAGATTGGGTTTACTTAAAAAAAAAAAAATTCTTCACGATTATGCATCCTCAGCTGGAATAACACAAAGTGATGTTACATCCCTCTCAGGATCAAATCTGATGGCACATGATGTGCATCTCTCCCTCCTTTGATGATGTTGGTACTGACACCATACAGTTTAGGTGCTGTTGGATTTCTCTACCAAGAATCACTGGGTTTTGTTTCCCCTGCTTCTGATGTGAAAAAGTCATTAAGTATCCTGTTTCTCATCAATAATTCCCTCTAGGTTTATTAGCCATTAGCGATTCTTGTCTAATCATCTTTATTATGATGAGTGTAAAATGACCAGTGGTAGGGGCAGGAATTAACTAGAAAGGGGCATGAATGCACTCTCTGGAATGATGGAGATATTCTTTATCTTGATGGGGTTACATAGGTCTAGGCATTTTGTAAAACTCATAGAATGTTATATTTAAGAATTATAAATTTCAAAAATGCAAATACTACAAAAAAAGAATTATAAATATTAAACTCTGGTTAATGAAATGTAGGCTAAAGTATTTAGGGATGTCTGCAATTTATTATAAAGTAAATCAGAAAATAAGACAGATTCATAGGTAGATATATAATAAAGGAAAAAGAACAAAAAGTTGACAACTGTTAAATGTAGTTGATAAGTACAGGGTGTTCACTGTACAGTTCTTTGAATTTTGCTACATGTTTGAATATTTTTATAATAAAATATGGAGATTTTAAAACACAGTAGTATAAGTGATTATGTTATAAAGAACACAAAATACTAAATGGGTAATTATAATTTGGGATAAATTTTCCCGTAGCAATATCATATACTTGGATTTCAAAAATGCTATGTATATAAGAGTGCAAACGGAAGTTAAGATGAAAAACCATTAGATGGCTAAAAGGTGGTTCTGGTGATGATGAAAACAATGATGTCAAAATACAAATGAATAGTTTTTAAAAAACATTTCAAGCCAGCGTGCTGGTATGCACCTGTAGTATCGGCTTCTTGGGAGGCAGAGGAAGGAGGATTGCTCCAGCTACGAGTTCGAGGGCAGCCTGGGCAATATAGCAAGACCCTGTCTCAAAAACAAAAAACCCCCATACAACAAAAAACCATTTCATAACAGAAGAGTGGGAAGGAAACAGTATTTCTAGATTAATACATAAATGATTTCAAAGGTATGTATTTAAATTAATACTTTAAATAGAAATCTATTTTATCTATATCCCTATATAGTTTATTTATTCAACTAGGTCACAAAACTTTTCTAATTTTTTAATTCTTACAATATGTAGATTACCTTATATTTTGGTATGTACAGTATATGGAAGGCACCATACTATTAGAAAAATTTACAAACACACTGGTTGCACAACATACACATACTTTTAAAATTATTTCTCTGCCCATTTTTTGGCATTTAGGTTATTCTAATTTTTTTCTATTATAAGCACTACCATGTTAACAGATACGTTAACATACGTATATTGTCAGCATTTCTGGTTATATCTTTATGAATTTTTCACACTTATTAACAAACCATTTTCCAGAAAGCACTCTCAACAACAGTATGATGCCAGCTTCATTGCAAACTCACCAACATCTGAATACTATTTAAAAAAAATCTTTACCAATTTTATAGGGCAGTTTTTATTGAGCATTTCTGTATGTTAGGCACAGTGTTAAAGTGGAAAGTGTTCTGTAGTTTTCTATTTGTAGGCCTTCTTTCCCAGAGATAAGTATCAGAATTTTTTAGCTTTATTAAAAAAAGAAAGAAGTTGCTGTTTATGATTTTATACCTGTAGACAAGTTAAAACAGCATGACAATTTGACTATACCTGCACTTGCCTCTCTGTTTTCCAATCTTTCTCCCTTCTGTCTCCTTCTGTCTGCTTGCTCCAAGTTTGTATGTCTATCATTTAAGGTGTTTTTTTTCTCACTCTGCCACTCAGGCTGGAGTGCAGTGGCACAATCACAGCTCACTGCAACCTCGAACTTTGGGGCTGACATCATCCTCCTGCCTCAGTAACCCGAGCAGCTGTGACTGCAGGTGCACAACACCACACTCAGCTAATTTTTGCATTTTTTGTAGAGATGGGGTGTCACTATATTGTCCAGACTGGTCTTGATCTCCTGGCCTCAAGTGATACTTCTGCTTCAGCCTCCTGAAGTACTGGGATTACAGATGTGAGCCACCGTGTCAAGCCTACGTTTTTAATTTTTTTTGGTAAGATCTATATACAGTATTCTGTTAAAGTCTGAAAAACTTTTACATTTTGTGGCTCTATCAATTTTCTTACTCTCTAATGATGTTTATGAATTTCCATTCTTTTTCCTTGATCAGATATGCTAGACATTTGTCTATTTATTCATGTGAGACAAGTAATTCAAGGTTTCATTCTGCAGTAATATTTTGTTTAGAAATATTAGAAAATTTGTTTTCTAAATCATTAAATTTTGCTCTTTATTAATATCTTGCTTTTCTCTTTGGATCTATTCTTTCTTCCTCCTCCTGACTTCCTAAGTTCATTTATTTTCATTCTTAGTAAGTTTAATGATGATAACTACAAACTTTTACTGAATATAGCATAACTTTGGCTTCACACCATAAGTACTAATGGTTATGCACACAATGTCTACAATTTTGGGACTTTCTGTTTAATAAGGAATTACGTATGCTGTTAAAATTGTTAAAAGTTTTCAGTTAGCATTGTGTTTCTATCAATTTGCCTTATATTTCTAACAATTTTTGCTTTATATATTTGAATGGTGTTATCTGGTGTTTTGTAAGGCAATAAAATTTTAACTTTGCTTTGTATTATATGTCCTTTATTATTACAAAATTACCCTCTTTTTGCTATGCAATATTTTCTGGTTTTAATTTTTTTTATCTAATGTTAATATTGTAAATTTTGCTTGTGTGTTTTCAAAAGCATTTTTAACTGTTATTTTTTCAACTATCACAGAAAAATGGTTATCATTTAATCTTCCCAATTTGAAACATGAGTTTACTATACTTTTATTGTCATCTCTTCAAATGTTAAATTTGATATTTCTAAATTAATACATATGTGATTTCAAATGTGTATATTTAAATTAATACTTTAAATAGATTACTTTTTCATTTTTCCTTAAAATATGATCTGACATTTATAGTCAATTTGACAATATTTACCACAGTTATTTAGACATTTCTCTTGTAGTTAGTGATCACTGCCAAAACTTTTATTCCATGACTTTATTCATTTATTCATAATTTAGCATATCTTAATCAGTTAAAGTATATACAGAATTAAATTTTGCTCAACAAGGCAATAAAGAATGTTATTTACAGAAGTTGTGTTCTTTCCTCCATTGTCTTTCCATGCAGAAGATAATTCAGCTGCATTATATAAAAGTAAAGGATAGAACTTTTTGCCTCAAAACTATAGATGTTGTTCTACTGCCTTGTGGCAATGGTTGAGTTTAAAATGAATATGGCTTATTTTTTATTCCCTCATGTGTAATGTAATATAAAATTAACATTACCTAATTGCCTACAGGAATTTTTAAGATTTTGTGAGGGGAAGCCCATTTGTAAGACTGATAAAATTCTTTTTCATTGATTTTTGCCTGAAATATGTTAACTCCTCCAATCTGCATAAAGACAACATTCTTTAACACAAGAAAGGTTTTTTTGTTATATTTTTAATTGTTTATGTTTCTTTAAATCCAAATACACCAAAAACTTTCTAAAATATTCTTTTGGATCTTTCTTTTTAAAAACTGTAAAGAAATTGTCCCTACCCTACAACAATGACCAGAATTCAACCACCTAAATCTCAGAAGTAAAACTGCAAAGATGACTCATGAATGTCAAGAAAAGATATCAAGGGTTTGATTAGTAGCTCCCTAACTCATAACAGGATAAAAAGAAGTCAGAGTGGCAGTTGTGGTAGCTATGCCTGGGGAAAGATTATGCAGTAGGTTTGAATGTAATAAAGGAATAGCTGAGAAATTTATATGGAAAAATATAGAAATAGGGCATTGTCACTATGACTCCATTCACACAAGGCACGTGTAGCGAATATTTAGGTTACTAATTTCATCACTGTTAGCTAGTAGATAAGCATTATTCTAAGGTACTTAAATTTCATGTATTCTTTTTTTTTTTTTTGAGACAGAGTCTTGCTCTGTTGCCTGGGCTAAAGTGTCGTGGCATCAGCCTAGCTCACAGCAATCTCAAACTCCTGGGCTCAAGCAATCCTGCTGCCTCAGCCTCCCGAGTAGCTGGGACTACAGGCATGTGCCACCATGCCTGGCTAATTTTTTCTATGTATTTTTAGTTGTCCAGCTAATTTCTTTCTATTTTTAGTAGAGATGCGGTCTTACTCTTGCTCAGGCTGGTCTTGAACTCCTGACCTTGAGAGATCCTCCCGCCTCAGCCTCCCAGAGTGCTAGGATTACAGGTGTGAGCCCCCACGCCTGGCCTTTTCATGTATTCTTAAACCAATTTGAATATTCTATCAAATACCATGTCAAACAGTCAAATGTAGATTATCTGAAACAAACCTGTGTAACTTTCATCATCATCAGACAAAGGCACCTCTCTTTTTAGTAGCAACTCCAACTCTTCTGTTTCTGCTACATCCACTGGACGCTCCCCATGTTTATTAGCTTGAAATGGATTTCCACCATGACGAAGTAAGAGTTTCACTATCTGTAACATTAAATAACAGGAAGATTTAGTCTCTTCACAGATTGTATCATTTTGACCATTCTCTTGATAATATCCCTAATACCTTTCTGTTATCTCAACTACTCTGCATCCATTCCTCAGTGTCTATTCTAAATCATTATTATTCTCTTCAAATTCCCTTTTCATTGACATCCTGACCCCCAATCTGATGACCTTATCAACCATAAAGAAATTTCTTCCTTAAAATTTACACTGGGCTATTTTAGCACTTGATCTCATTGTTTTTCTTCCTGTTTCATCACAAAATTGACAATTATTTATTGAGTATCTATTAATAAGTACTGCCCCAAGTTCTGCTGATAAATCAATGAACAATAACAACAAGCTCTCTGGCCTCTTGAAATTTACTTTCTAGAAGGAATCTCGAAGGACATACTTCCCTCCTGCTTAAGGCTAATATCTCACTACAAAACGCTCTTAATCTTACTCTTTCCCATCTCCCAGGAATTTTAACTATCATTAACTCATGTCAATTTACTCAGAACTAATGAAGTTTAGCATCAAGTGCACTTGTTAACGCCTATAATCCCAGCACCTTGTGAGGCTGAGGTGAGAGGATTGCCTGAGTCCAGGAGTTTGAAACCAGCCTGGGCAACATAGCAAGACCCCGTATCTAAAAAAAAAAGGTGAAAAACAAAAAAATCAAGAACTAACAAAGCTTAAACTTCAATGCCCTTCACTTTCACATGCCCCTTATAAGTCTCTATCTAATTTTGTATTCATGATGTTGAAATCATTCCTTACCCACAAAATTATTTATTTTTAATTTTCTTTGTTTTAAGAGACAGAGTCATGCTCTATTGTCCAGGCTGGAGTGCAGTGGCATCATCATAGCTCACTATAACCTTGAACTCCTGGGCTCAAGCGATCCTCTGACCTCAGCCTCCTGAGTAACTGGGACTACAGGTGCACAGCACCACACCAGGCCGATTTTTTATAAATTTTTGTAGAGAAGGGGGTCTCACTATGTTGCCCAGGCTGGTCTTGAACACCCAGCCTCAAGTGATCCTCCTGCTTCTGCCTCCCAAAGTGCTGGGATTATAGGCATGAACCATCACTCAGTCTCCCCACCAAATACAATTATATAAGCTTCAGGCTCCACATAATCAGGACCAGTTAGTCACCATTTCATTGCTTTTATTTTTCCTCATCTTCTTCCTTTCTGTATTTTTTAAGCTTTTTTTTTTTTTTTTGAGACAGAGTCTCACTGTGTTGCCCGGGCTAGAGTGCCATGGAGTCATCTCAGCTCACAGCAACCTCAAACTCCTGGGCTCAAGCGATCCTCCTGTCTCAGCCTCCTGAGTAGCTGGGACTACAGGCATGCGCCACCATGCCTGGCTAGTTTTTTCTAGTTTTAGTTGTCCAATTAATTTCTTTCTATTTTTAGTAGAGACGGGGTCTCACTCTTGCTCAGGCTGGTTTCGAACTCCTGAGCTCAAACAATCCGCCTGCCTCAGCCACCCAGAGAGCTAGGATTACAGGCGTGAGCCACCGCACCCGGCCTTTTAAGCTGTTTTTGATTGGCTCCTTTCTAGAAACCAATCTTTCCAGTTCATGTCTTTTACCTTAAAAATGGCAATAAAGAAATGAAATACATGCAAAACAAGAAATTTTGTTTAAACATACATCCCCATTCCCTAGCTAAATTTTCTTCACAAGTCAAGCTTCTGAAAAGACGTTTGCCCTGGCAACCACGACTTTTGACACTTCATTCTTCTACCTGCAACTCCGCTACCATCAATCCTACAAAATGGCTCTTCTAAGAGCTGTACATATCTAAACCAATGATGGTTTCCCTACAGCAGTGTTCTTGATCTACCTTCTCATGCTCAAGTATGCATCATCTCTTTGGAGTAAACATGCTGTCTGAATTGACAATCATGCAACTCATTCATTCATTTTTATTCTCTTGCTCTCTCAGCTCTCAAGCTCCAAATCCAAATATTCATATACTCAATGGATACATCCAATTGATTATACATATATATTGTAACACAAAAGACTAAAACCAACAGGACACAAATAGAGTTCATGAAACTTGTACCCTGACCTTTTATCTGTTTCCATTCTCAGTGACTGGCACCAAAATCTGCCTAATCACTGAAGCCAGAAACCTGGGAGTCATCAACAACTCTTCTTTCTCATTCATACTCTACATCAAAGAGGTGGCGCCAAGCATTATTGATTCTGCCTCCCTACCATGTCCTCTTCTTGTTTTTGATCTTTTGTCTATTTCCAATGACACTGATGTGTACTATCAGACATACAACTATACTACAATTTGTTAATGCATTTCCCCCCTTATTCTAGACTATAAGCTTCATATAGGATCAAGTCTTTATTCATCTCTATGTTCCCAACACATAACTTTGTTTTCTGGTACTTACAAAATGTATCATGTCTTTTTAAAGAATGTTTAAATGAGTAACATGAAACAGATGAATAGTAACTGCATTTGTCATTAGAAGTAAATGCATTTAAAATAGGAATTGCTAACAAATCAAAGTATTTAAGAATGAAGATTCACAATGAAAAATTTTTCTAGATTATAGAAAATTTGAAATTCAAGAATGTATAAAGAAAACAATTTACCCATGATCCCAGTTATTATTTTATTCCCTTGTTTATTTTTATCAAATTATGTAAGCTTATAATTTTAAAAGATCAACTAGCTTTCCAAGTCTGCTGATGAAGAACAATCATCCCTAACACTTATCTCCATATCTCAGTCATCCACCAGGAGGGGAGGAGGTGAAATTACTGGGCTGGGAATCACTGGGCTTGGGAAGAGGATATGAGGGGCCAAAAATACTTTGACCCAATCCCCTATTTCCAGTCCTGTTTGGGTTTTATTTTGAGACAGGGTTTTGCTCTGTTGACCAGGCTGGAGTGCAGTGCTGAGGATCATAACTCACTGAAGCCTCCAACTCCTGGGCTCGAGGAATTCTCCTGCCACTGCCTCCCGAGTAACTGGAACAACAGGCATGAGCCACCACTCCTGGCTTGCTTTTTTTTTTTTTTTTTAATTTTTTGTAGAGATGGGGTCTATGTTGCCCAGGCTAGTTTTGAACCTTTGGCCTCAAGAGATCCTCCAGTCTTGGCCTCCCGAAGTCCTGGGATTACAGGTATGAGCCACTGCACAGCCTACAGTCCTATTTTAATGAGCACTTCCAGAGGTAACTGGTGCCATTGATTCCTGAGCTTTAGCTCTTCCAGAATTTTGTGCTATAATGGTTTTAGTTTCAATTTTCTTGTTTCTTCTAAATCAGAGGTGGGCAAATTAATGGCCTGTGGGCCAAATCTGGTCTGCAACTAAGAACAGTTTTTAAATTTTTAAAGGATTGTTAAAGGAGAAGGAAGAGAGGAGAGAGAGAGGGAGAAGGGAGGAAGTGGAGGCAGCATGTGGCCTGCAAAGCCTAAAATATTTACTATTTAGCGCTTTATAGAAAACCCTGTTCTAGGTCAGTAGCTGCTCATTCCTTTAATTTCCACCTTCCAAAATATTAGTTTTCTATTTCTTCTGTTCTTTGTCTTTGTGGGTCTATATCCTTTAAAATTCCCCCTTACTGTCATTTATGGGGTTTGAGAAGGTAACTGAAGCAAAAATGTTTTTAGTCATTATAAATAATACTGTAGTAAAAATCTTTATGAGTTGAATTTTTCCATTTTTGGGCTTATTTCCTTAGACTAGAGCCTTAGAATGAGAAAACAGAATAAAGGATCTTGATACTGCTGAAAGCTTTCTACACCCATCAGCAAGTCATTAATTAATATTACATGCCTATGAGTCAGGTACAGTTGGCTCATTCAAACACATTACAGAAACTTTAAAACAAATAACATTTTACAGACCATCTGCACATGCAAACAATTATTGTCAAAGAGATTTAAGGCAACTTAAAGTTGCTTAAAACACAACAGGCAAAAAATTAGAACTAGGTAAAAATGATGAGACAAAAAGTTACCTAAAATAGAATTGAGAATAAGGCTAGTATAACCGTGTGTCTTATGAACTACTATACATTTGCAAATGGTGGGTTCAAAATTAGGTTCTTAATAAGCTATGTTAATCCTTTCTTACTCTAAATAATTTAGAGCTGACAGATCTGTTACTTTTCTGCTTCTCCCACCTTAGAAATGCTTTACAGATAGTTGAAGCTGTCATGACTATTACTAAGTGAAAGAAATCCTGGTAGAGGCTCATAATACACAGAACAGATACATAAAAATGAGTTTTTGGTATCTCTCATTTCCCTCCTCCTTAGGCACAAGTAAAAGAACAAGAACAAAACAGCTCTCAACAGTGACTCCTACTATCCCAGGCATGTTAGTAGGAGGAAAAGCAAAGGTCCCTTGAAAATAGCATGCCAGTCTCCCTCTGGAAAGAGACTGGAAATAGTGTGAGTCCTTGTAAATGCAGGAGCTCAAAGGTCAGGTTCTGGAAATATTTTGCAGTTACATGTATATTTAGAAACTTGTACTCATAGAAATCATGTCTTAGTCACAGGCATAATTCCTTAAATTATACTGAGAAATGAGGAAATCTTTACATATCACATTTAAAGGAAAATTATTCATCTTTGGTAAACTGTCAATAATAATGTTTTTAGAAGGGCAAAAAGTACAGTATTTAAAATATCCTATCATAGCCAGAAAATCAATTTCTGATAAATTCAGAGAAACGGGCAAAATACCCTATATATTGTCAGGCCTTATGGATTAAGTTTTTGGCATTCATCCTTGGTCAGCCATTCATCCATCCATCTACTTACAGATACATTCATGCTAAATTTATTGAGTATTTCGTATATGACAAGCAGTTTCAGAGTCAGTAACAGAAAACAACACAAAATGCTTGTATGCATGGTTTCTGCAGGCTAGTGCAGGAAAAATGACACAAGACAAGAACATCAGTAAAAAATAACACAGTATGTGCTGTCACATAGGATTGTACAAATTGCCAATCAAGCAGAAAGGACAGGCCAATGGTAAGCAAGGACCGGTTTAGGAAAATTGATATTTACAGGCTACATTTTTCTTCACTCAAAATGAAACTCTTTATTGAGAAACATGGAAAAATAGAAAAATGTTTAATTGAGAAAGACAGCATTTTTAATTTCTAAATTTTAGTTGTAAAATATTTTGGTATATTTAAAATATAGCAACATAAAGGCAGCTTTAAAATCTTTTAACCTAGTCTTTTACCCCTGACATTTCCATAACATTTTAGATTTCAATTATGTGTTTACATGCAGTCTTTCCTTCAAAATGTCCCCTTTTGATAGGTATTATTTATTATATAAAGATGAGGAAATGGGCCGGGCGCGGTGGCTCACGCCTGTAATCCTAGCTCTCTGGGAGGCCGAGGTGGGTGGATTGTTTGAGCTCAGGAGTTCGAAACCAGCCTGAGCAAGAACGAGACCCCGTCTCTACTAAAAATAGAAAGAAATTAGCCGGACAACTAAAAATATATAGAAAAAATTAGCCGGGCATGGTGGCGCATGCCTGTAGTCCCAGCTACTGGGGAGGGTGAGGCAGGAGGATCGCTTGAGCCCAGGAGTCTGAGGTTGCTGTGAGCTAGGATGACGCCACAGCACTCTAGCCCAGGCAACACAGTGAGACTCTGTCTCAAAAAAAAGATGAGGAAATGGAGATTCAGAGAAGTAACTGGTTCAAGACCACACACTAATAAACCGGCCAGGTCAAAACTGAACTCATACTGATCTTCACTTCCAATTCCATTTTTGTCTCAACTGAAGTAAAATGCCTTTTAAAAGATAGGCAGCACAACACTGTACAATTTTTACTGCACGTAAAATAAGCTTTAACCACTATCTCTAGTTGTCTGATAGTGGAATGCCTTGAAATGAAAATTTTGCCAAACTGTTTAATGAATTATCAAATTAAGTAGATTATTTTATGAAAAGATGAAGGCTAAATCTATGAATTAGTAGTTAATAGAAAAAAGGGAAAATAAAATATAGATGAGTTGATCAAGCAATGAGTGAAATTATGACACAAGATCATAGAACTAAAAAATGAACAAAATTACTATGGTTGAATTTACATTTTTAAAACGTATATTATTTTTTTTCCTATCATACTTACATCTCTGTGCCCACTGCTAGCAGAATCATGGAGTGGAGTGTCATCATCTAAACCTTGTGTATTAACATCTGCTCCAGCGGCTATAAGTATCTTAGCAACATCATAATATCCAACATTGCAAGCTTCATGCAGTGGTGTCCAACCTAAAGTTAGAATATTAATTTACCATATGATTCACTTGCACTAATTCAAGATACATGCTTTTCACATTCATACCTATGTGTGACATATGAATTCTAAATTGCACATGGCACAAAAGGAAAAGGAGTAAAGCAGCAGCTACTGCAAATAAATACCTAAGAACACCACCACCGTTACTGAAGGTTCATTCAAGATAATATTACAGTTGACTCTTGAACAACATGAGGGTTAGGGATGCCAACCTCCATGCAGTCAAAAATCCATATAAAACTTTTGACTTACGCAAAACTTAACTATTAATAGCTTACTGTTGGCTGGAAGCCTGACCAATAACAGTCGATTAACACATATCTTGTATGTTTTATGTATCATACTATATTCTTACAATAAAGCAAGCTAGAGAAAATAAAATGTTACTAAGAAAATTATAGGAAACAGAAAATATATTTACTATTCATTAAGTGGAAGTGGATCACCATAAAGGTCTTCATCCCTGACATTCTCACACTGAGTAGGCTGAGGAGGAGGAGGGAGAGGAAGGGTTGGTCCTACTGTCTCAGGAGCAGCAGAGGTGGATGAGGTGAAGGAGTTAGAAGGAGAGGCAGGAGAGACAGGTACATGTGGTATGACTTTACGGAAATACATGATAATTCCTGATTTTTTTGCTTTTTCATTTCTCTAAAAATGTTTATGTTTCTATATGGCACCAATCCTTCTTCTACCATTTGCCTTAGTTTCAGTGCCCGTATCATAGAAGAGTCAATAGTCATTAAAAAAAAAAAAGTAAAAACAGTTATGAGTAATTGGAAGCTTCTGCCAGACTGTCTAATATCAACTTGTTTTCTGGCACTGCTTCTTCTAATTCTTCTTCCTCATTGCCTGATGATGGTTCAGAAGCACTCATCTCCATCAAGTCATCTTCTATCATCTCTGTTGTGGTGTCTATTAACTCTTGAATTTCTCGAAACCCTTCATCCACCACTTCTGCCATATCCATAATCTCTCTCATGATCTCCTTGACTGGCCCATGAAGTCATAAACAACATCCGATACAGTTTCCTCCAGCAGGAATTTATTATTTGGGGCTTGATGGCTTTTGCAGCTTGTTTTTTGTTTTTCAGACAGGGTCTCACTCTGTTGCCCAGGCTAGAGCGTAGTGGCATTATCATAGCTCATTGCAAACTCAAACTTCTGTGCTCAAGCAATCCTCCTGCCTTAGACTTCTGAGTAGCTGGGACTATAGGTGCACACCACCACGCCTGGCTAATTTTTCTATTTTTTGTAGAGCTGGTGTCTCACCCTTGCTCAGGCTGGTTTCAAACTTCTGGCCTCAAGCAATCCTCCTGCCTTGGCCTCCCAAAGTGCTAGGATTACAGGTATGAGCCACCATATCTGGCCTCTCACAGCTTTTTCTATTACAATGATGCTATCTTTCCAATGGTATAATCCTTTAGATTTTCATAATGTTCTATCAGGGTTCTCTTCTGTAGTGTTGATAATCCTTTCCATAGAGTACCATGTACAATGAGCCTTAAAGGTCCTTATGACTCCCTGATCTAGAGACTAATTTAGAGACATTTTGTTTAGGGGCAAGGAGACTACTTGGAGGCCTTTGAATTCCTGAGGTTCTGGAGAGCCAGGAACATTGTCTAGTATCAAAAGAACTTTAAAAGGCAGTTCCTTATTAGCAAAGTACTTTCTGACACCAGGGACAAAGCAATGATGGAACCAATCCAGAATAATGGGGTTCTGGTCCAGGCCTTCTTGACTGATCCTGGTGTTTACCCTGTCCCGTCAAAGCTCAGGAGTTAGCAGCTTTATAGTTGGGGCAGTCTTGATCATAAACGTGACTGCATTTGCACAAAGTAGAATTAGCCTATATATATCTTACTGTCCTAAATCCTGGTGCTCATTTCTCTTCCTTACTAATAAATATTCTCCGTGGAATTTGTCTCCAGAATAGGGCACTTTCATCTACATTAAAAACCTGTTCAGGCAGATATCCTTTCTACTCAAATTTTGATAAATTTTAACTTTTTCTATGACAATTGTGAATATTTTCTGGTAGTAAATGATAAAATAGACTAGTATCTACATACATGCATTCGTGATATACCTTTTTCTTAATGTTTTAATATTTCTAGGCTACATAGTTCATGAGTTTTTAAAAATTATTGCAAATTTCCAAAAACATTTCCAATGCATTTATCGAAAAAGTTCTTCATATTAATGGACTCACACAGTGTTGTTCAAGGGTCAACTGTATTTCCGCTGGACTAAATTACGTGACAAAAGTATTATATACTTAAGTTTATTCAATAAACATAAACTTGATATAATTTATAATCATCTAAAAACTATGAAAAAGAATGGCAAAAGGAGGCAAAATATTAATAAGTTTGATTGGTCTTTCAGCAAACAAAATCCCTTATGTTTTAAGGACTTTATTCTATTAAGCTGATATAATATTTACTGGATTTAATACTTATTTTAACTAAAAAATTTATCATTTCAATTACTTTTGTAATAAAAAGGTTACATGTTCGCAAAAGAAATATTGGAAAACATTAAAAAACACAAAGAATAAACATTATCCATAATCTCACCAGATATAATATTATATCTCTTCAGATATAATAATTTGAAGAATCCAGAATAATACCTATTGGCCCTCCCCTACATAGTTATAAAATTTGGATGGATAACATTTAACCTGCTTCCTCTATCTACTAACATGAAAATAATTCCCTCTGTTATACTTTTCTACAACATAGTATTGTACTTACTGAATATACCATAATTTATTTCAGCAAGCTCTCATTACTAGGGATCTAGATTATTGCTGACTTTTAAATATTAGAAACAATGCTGTTGTATCCTTACAACTAAATCTTCATGTACAACCATGATTAAATATTTAAGATAAATCCTTAGAAGTAGACCTATCAGATCAAAGGGAAAGTATATTTTTTAGGTTTCTGATAAAGTCAAGTTTTCTTCTAGAATAGATGATGCACATTTTAAATCTCGTTCTTTGAAATCCATCTTGTTTATCACACCTTTCCTCATTCACACCAAATAGAGACATAAATTCCAGGTGTGTAAGAAGGCTATTTTTCAAACCAAATTTGAAAAGTAGAAAATATAGGAATATAGCGTTATTCCTATAACACTGAGAAGGCCTTCTTAAATATCAAACCAAAAACCCATAAAAGATCAATTGATATGATAATATAAAAACATAGTATAATAAATAACACTAAAATGAGAGCTGAAAATAAGCCACAGACAGTGAAAATCTTTTGACAGAGAAATAAAATCTAGACTAAATGAAGAGGGGCTCTCATATGTTAAAAAATAGTACCACACCAAATGGGCAAGGAAGTGAATCTGGCAATTCAAAAAATGCACACAAATTTCTTATAAACACAAGAAAAACGTTTATCAACACTATGATTATAGAAATTCAAATTAAAATGAGATTTTTCCTTTTACGTTTCTCAGATTGTTAATAATTAAGTTGATAACATCCAGTTTTAGTGAAGATGTGAAGAAAACAGCTCTTTCGTACACTATTAATGGTAGTGTGAATTGATACAGGATTTTTTGGTGGGCAATCTGCCATTATTTTAAAATTTTTAAATATGCATCTCCTTTGATTAAGCAATTTCACTTCTATTTAACTACTTTCATAATTATATACAAAGATGTTTCTATATGGATTTTCACTACAGTGCTACCTATAGAAATTTATACTATAAAATATTATGTAGCTGTTAAAAATGAAGTAGGCCTACTTTATATACTGATGAGAAATATCTGTAAGACATTAAGGCAGGCTGCAGAACTACAGATTAATATAGAGGGGAGTAATATAATTTTTTAAATGTCTATATATAAATAAATGTTCATTTTATATATATGATGATGAAAATGCAACGAAAAGATAACCTCCAAATTCTTAACAACATTTCTGTGGAAGAGAAAGAAACTAGGGTTAGGGTAGTGCAGTATGTGAAATTAAAGGGAATTTCTATATTGTTTTTTGCATACTTTCACTGTTAGAACTCTTTACAGGAAGAATGTACTGGTATGCTACTTGAATAATGAAAATAAAAATAACAATACCATTCTCTCACCCTCTTTTTGTTCGAGCTAAATGTTCTTAGAAGAATTATGAATGAATTAATACTTTGAAGACATCATATAACCCAAATTCACCTAGAATAGAACCTAAATTGGGTAAAGAACTATAAGATAATATGCCAACTAAAATATAAGTTCAATATGTAAAAATGTGACTAATTATTGACATGGAATTGTAGCAGAGATTCAAGTTTTATACACACACTCCAAAAGTTTTGTAATAATACTTTTAGAACTCTTTCATTTCAGCAAAAGGAATAAAAGAATGTGGGATTGAACTGTAACTGGGATCTGTCCCTGAATATTAGTCTCAAGTTACTAGTCTTACCTGCGAAATCTTTCACATTCACGTTTGCCCCTAAACTTATTAATTCTTTAACTTGTTTCACATCTCCTCGAATAGCTGCCATGTGTAAAGGAGTTTCACCACGTTCATTTCTCTTATTAACTTTATCTTTTTGTCGAGATGAAGAACTGGGAGTTTTCTTTTGGGCTGGCGGTGTTTGTGATGGATGATTTGGTGTGGAATCTATAAGAAGAAAGTTAACAGAAGTTCTAGGCTAAGTATTTTGTATACTTAAAGGTTTTTATTGGTAATGCGCTAATTTCCTGGAACACAAGGAATACCTTCTCACTCTAACAACCCAAAACATGACCTGAATAATACATTAATAACTTAACCCAAAACACGGAGTAGATCTTCCCCTTAGGCTTATCAAACATCACAAGCTAATTTAGAAAAATATTTTATCTATCAATTCATAAAATTTGTTTAAAATGATAACAAAGTATCAAGTACACAACCTAAAAGGGTTTGCTTAATGAATAATTTGATGAACTGCAAAAAAATATATTTTTCCTAGGCATGTTATGCAATTACTCTAAGACCTAGATGAAATGAAATTGAAGGCTGGAGTCCACACCTCTGACAGAGACAAAGCATTGGAGTTCTTCTGTTCTTACATTAAATGCAAATTAAGGTTACAGCGATTCCAGTATAAAAATGAAATCAAAAATCAACAAGAAATAAGGGTACTCTGGAAAAAGGCCTGTAGAAATCGTGCTTTGCTTTGATTCCCTTATTTTGATATTTGTTGTAGTTTCTTTGTCAAAAACAAGAAAGTTAAACTAAAGCCCTATAAGTCTCCTCTCCCATTTCAGAAATATTAAAAACCCGGTTTCGGCCGGGCGCGGTGGCTCACGCCTGTAATCCTAGCACTCTGGGAGGCCGAGGTGGGCGGATCGTTCTGAGCTCGGGAGTTCGAGACCAGCCTGAGCAAGAGCGAGACCCCGTCTCTACCAAAAATAGAAAGAAATTAACTGGACAGCTAAAAATATAT
>CAUYSK010025478.1:0-13537 GCA_963575035.1 Avahi laniger | reverse complement strand
ACCCAGATTCATAAAGCAAACTCTACTTGATCTAAACAAATTGATAGACAGCAACACCATAATAGTCGGAGATTTCAACACCCCACTAACAGCACAGGACAGATCCTCCAAGCATAAAGTTAACAAAGGAGTAATGGACTTAAACAGAACTCTAGAACAAATGGGCTTGACTGACATTTAAAGGACATTCTACCCAAAAACCGCAGAATACACATTCTTCTCATCAGCTCATGGGACATTCTCTAAGATTGACCATATTCTAGGACACAAAGCATGTCTCAAAAAATTTTTAAAAAATATAAATCATACCATGCCTCTTCTCAGATCACAGTGGAATAAAAACAGAAATCAATCCCAACAGAAACTCTCATCTCTATACAAAATCATGGAAATTAAACAACTTTCTGCTCAACGATTCCTTCATAAATGAGGAAGTAAAGATGGAAATCAAAAGATTCTTTGAACTAAATGACAAAGGTGACACAAATTATCAAAATCTGTGGGACACATCCAAAGCAGTCCTGAGAGGAAAGTTTATTTCCATAAATGCCTATATCCAAAAGTCAAAAAGATCACAAATAGACAACCTAATGAAACGACTCAAAGAATTGGAAAAAGAAGAACACAACAACCCCAAACGCAGCAGAATAAGGGAAATTAGTAAGATCAAATCAGAACTAAATGAAATTGACAACAGGGAAACTATATGGATGATTAATAAAACAAAAAGTTGGTTCTTTGAAAAAAATAAACAAAATTGACATGCCTTTGGCTAAACTAACGAAAAACAGAAAAGAAAAATCCCTAATAAGCTCCATCAGGAACAAAAAAGGAGAAGTTACAATCGATGCTGTGGAGATTCAAGATACAATTTATGAATATTACAAAAACCTTTATGCACACCAACTGGAAAACGTGGAGGAAATGGACAAATTTTTAGAAATGCACAGCCTCCCTAGGCTCAACCAGGAAGACATAGAATTACTAAACAGATCAATATTAAGGCCTGAAATTGAAACAGCAATAAAAAACATTCCTAAAAAGAAAGTCCCAGATCAGATGGTTTCACACCCGAATTTTACCACATCTACAAAGAAGAACTGGTGTCTATCCTGAAGAAATTATTCCACAGCATCGAGAAGGATGCATTCCTCCCCAACACATTTTATGAAGCCAACATAACCCTGATACCAAAACCAGGAAAGGACGCAACAAAAAAGGAAAACTACAGACCAATATCCCTTGTGAATATAGATGCAAAAATTCTCAACACTATTCTAGATAACTGAATCCAGGTGCTTATTAAGACAATAATCCATCATGACCAAGTGGGCTTCATTCCAGAGATGCAGGGATGGTTCAACATACGCAAATCTATAATGGGGATTCACCACATAAACAGAAGCAAAAACAAAAACCATATGATTCTCTCAATAGACACAGAAAAAGCATTTGACAGAATTCAACACCCTTTTATCATAAGAACACTTAACAAAATAGGCATAGATGGGACTTACCTAAAAATGACACAAGCCATTTATGAGAAACCCACAGCCAACATCATACTGAATGGGGAAAAACTGAAAACATTCCCACTTAGAACTGGAACCGGACAAGGTTGTCCACTAACTCCACTTCTATTCAACATAGTGCTGGAAGTCCTAGACACAGCAATCAGGCAAGAGAGTGGGATTAAAGGCATACGAATGGGATCAGAAGAGATCAAACTCTCATTATTTGCTGATGACATGATATTATATCTAGAAAATCCCATGGATTCAATCAAGAGGCTCCTGGAATTGATAAATGAATTCAGTAAAGTCTCAGGATACAAAATCAATACACACAAATCAGAGACTTTCATATACGCCAACAGCAGTCATACTGAGAACCAAATCAAAGACTCAATTCCCTTCACAATAACAACAAAGAAAAGAAAATATCTAGGAATATATTTAACTAAGGAGGTAAAAGACCTGTACAGGGAGAACTATGAAACATTGAGGAAGGAAATAGCCGAGGCCATAAACAGGTGGAAAACCATACCGTGCTCGTGGATCGGCAGAATCAATATCGTTAAGATGTCTATACTACCCAAAGTGATCTACAGATTCAATGCAATCCCTATTAAAATACCAGGATCATTCTTCACAGATGTAGAAAAAATAATTTTACGTTTCATATGGAACCAGAGAAGACCCCACATAAAAAAAACAATTCTAGGCAATAAAAACAAAATGGGAAGTATCAACTTACCAGACTTCAAATTTTATTATAAGGCTGTAGTAATCAACACAGCTTAGTACTGGCACAAAAACAGAGCCATTGACCAGTGGAACAGAACTGAGAACCCAGACATAAAACTGTCCTCATACAGCCATCTAATATTTGACAAAGCAGACAAAAAAAAAATACACTGGAGAAAAGAATTCTTATTCAATAAATGGTGCTGTGAAAACTGGATAGCCACATGTAGAGGAGTGAAGCAGGATCCACACCTTTCACCTCTCACAAAAATCAACTCACATTGGATCACAGATTTAAACCTAAGGAGTGAAACTAATATAATTCTAGAAGAAGATGTTGGAAATACTCTTCTAGACATGGGCCTAGACAAAGAATTTATGAAGAAGACCCCAAAGGCAATCACAGCAACAACCAAAATAAATAAGTGGGACCTGATCAAATTAAAAAGCTTCTGCACAGCCAAAGAAACTGTCGCAAGAACAAACAGACAACCTACAAAATGGGAGAAAATTTTTGCATGCTACAAATCCAATAAAGGGCTGATAACCATAATCTACTTAGATTTCGGGAAAATCAACAAGAAAAAATCAAACGACCCCATCAAAAAGTGGGCAAAGGATATGGACAGAAACTTTTCAAAAGAAGACAGAATAATGGCCAAAAAACATATGAAAAAATGCTCAACATCTCTAATCATCAGGGAAATGGAAATTAAAACCACAGTGAGATATCACTTATCTGCAGTGAGACTGGCCTTTATCAAAAGTCCCAAAACAATAAATGTTGGCATGGATGCAGACAGATAGGAACACTCATGCACTGTTGGTGGGATTGCACACTAGTGCAACCTCTGTGGAAAGCAATATGGAGATACCTTAAAGAGATACAAGTAGAAGTACCACTCGATCCAGCAATCCCATTACTGGGCATCTACCCAAAAGAGCAAATGATGCTGTATAAAAAGACACCTGTATCCGAATGTTCATAGCAGCACAATTCACAATTGCAAAGATGTGGAAACAACCCAAGTGTCTATCAATACATGAGTGGATTAATAAAATGTGGTATATGTATACCATGGAGTACTATTCAGCTTTAAGAAACAATGATGATATAGCACGTCTTGTATACTCCTGGATAGAGCTGGAACGCGTTCTACTAAGTGAAATATCACAAGAATGGAAAAATAAGCACCACATGTACTCACCATCAAATTGGTATTAACTGATCAACGCAAAAGTGCACATATGAGAATAAGATCTATTGGACGTTGAGCAGGGGGGAGGGGGGAGGGGGTAGGAGGGAGAGAGGATGAGTATATGCATACACAAAGAGTGCAATGCACACCACCCGAATGATGGACATATTTGAAATTTGGACTTGGGGGCCAGGGGGGGCAAGGTCAATATATGTAACCTAAACATCTGTATCCCCATAATATGCTGAAATAAAAACAAAACAAAACAAAACAAAAAAAAGGAATATTTGCTAGATCAAAGGAGATGAGCATTTTAAAGTAAAGTTTATATTTCACAATGTGGAATTGTTCTGCAGCCTGCATGTACAACTTCATGAGACAACACATTTTCCAGGACTCTCCGTTTCTGGGATTTATCATTCTGTGTTAGTTGAAAAGATAAATGTTTCATTATTTTGCATATCATTAGATTGCCCTTTTTCATATTTTTATCAGTCATAGTTGTTCTTTATGAATTGTGTGCTCGTCTTCTTTTCCTCTGTTAATCTTTTCCTAATCTGCAAGCCTGAATACACCACAAGCGCAGGCTCCTTGTCTGTTGCGTTCACAACTGCCTAGACAGCACTTATAACTGTGCCCAGAAAATGGTAAACATTCATTATTATTAATTAAATAAATGAAGAAATGTATATGGAGTTTTTATTCTGTTCCATTCTTCATTAGAACAAATCTGCTTTATAATGCATTTTATTATCTAGTAGGAAAAGCTCCCCTCCTTATGGTTTTTTAATCTCTCCAGTATTTTCTTAAATATTGCCATTATTTATCAATAAACCATAAGAAAACCATTATTCTTTCCTTCTTCCCCAGAACATTTTTTCCATTAGTACTTGATTGGGATAGTGTTAAATTTCTAAATTAAATTGGTGAAGAATCGACATCTTTAGACTAATTAATCTTTACATGTCTCCTAGTTACTCCCTGGTTGTGCTATTTCCCACCTCCATAGTTTACCCATTGTTATGCTACTTTCTTCCAGGAGACTGTATGATCCAGGCTTCCTTACTCTCTGGCTTTGAGTTGGATTCAACCAAGGGGGAGAACTAACAGAAAAATGGAGGATGGCAAAATATTTTTCCTCCTAGTTCACACTTGTCTCAGTGTCATGTTTCTAGAAATGACTAAATTCTCCCACTTCCATGACCACATACCCTCTTCCTTACCTCCATCTTTTACCAGGCTCTGATGAAGCAGTCCTGATCCCTTTCCCTTTCAGATCTTGAGATAGTAATGGCTTCATACTTTTCCTAGTCCCTCGGAACCTCAATATTCAGAGTTGCTTCCCTTAACCCTATGTATAACTCTGAATAGTGCTTTGATTACAGTATCGTTGAAATCCCAGATGAGTCTGTCTTATATTTCTTGCTGGTACTATGACTGTGGTATACCAGTCCACTTATTTAAGCTTCATTTATATCCCACAGTAAAGTTCTATGCTTTTTAAAGAAAAGATGGCATATACTATCTTAGATTAAATTTTATATATTTTGTATTTTTGTTTTTATTAATGTAATACTTTTCTATTGTAACTCCTACTGGTTGCATTATATATATAGTCATTAATAGATGTAATAATATTGAGAAATGCTCAAATATAATGAAAAACCAGAATAAAAAAGAATTAAAAACTATATAAACATATTTAATATAAAATATAATCCCCCTCAAAAATTTCACCAACATTTTTAATGGTAGCTTTGAATAATTGCATGTTGGGTGATTTTAAAATAGTAATATCCATTATTTAAAAATTGATTATTGAAGACAAATATAAGTCAAATTGTTGAAAAATATGAAGGAGAGACAATGAACTACATGTGGAAAATGGTTAAGTTGAAACTACTACTTTCTTGTCTCTACTCAACCACTAAAATCTTGAATAGCAGAGAAAATGGTTATTGAAATAAGCTGAACAGAACTGGCAAAATTATCAAGGATAGCAGCTGAGTTTTTGGAGGCTGAGATCTCAATTCACAGCAGGATGTTACTCACGTTGCCAGTGGTCAGCATTATGACTCAAACTATTCATCATGGCTATTTTGTGGGTGGAATGACAAGTTTCATTAATCAATGCCCTGGAAGGGTCAATAATACTGTAGCTAAGGAGATATACAGTTTTAACTAATTGCTTTTAGTGTCAATATATGTGTAATTGGTTGAAATTTTAAGATTCTAAATATTTATAATCTCAGGGTTTCAAATACAACTTATGATGCTGATTCTGATATGACTAAATTCATAGAAGCAGTATAGAGTAGAAATAATGCAGGACTTCATATACTCCTTAACATAGCCAATGAATCTGAATATTCACCATTTCTCTCTGAGAGAAGAATTGTGAGAGGACAAGAAGGCAGCCTGTGTGTCGTAGCTTTGTAAGTGCTATGCAAAGGTTAGCTAGGATGACCAAAGGAACTTTAAAAAAATCCATTTGTATGTTATCAATTGCTTATACTGTGAGTGCTTATATTATGAGTCGTAAGTGTGTGATATTTGGATATCTACATTTGAATCACAAATTCTTTTGATATTGTAATGAAATGGCATATATGCCCATATTATTAACAGAAGTACATATTGTGACACATTCAAATCCTCAGCTTTGCTACATATTGCCAATTACCATTCAAACTACAGCTATACTTTCTCATTTATGATGACTGTGTTAATAACTTGCTTTAAAAAATCTATATGGCAAGATAAATAACAAGTGTAATGTCATCTTGGCTGCATTAGCAAAATAAAGACAACACTCAAGCACAATAGGCATAGATGCATCAGAGACTGTAGACCTAGGTAAACATGGACATAAACTAAGTCATAAATTGCTTAAATTGACCAACATTCAACATAATGATAATTGTTAAGGGGAACTGATAACAGGGTGTTTTCCGCCTCTTTAATGCCTATGTTTTCTAGCTTTACCTAAAGTTAAAAAAAATTCTAGAAGACAGGCAGAGGAATGTTAATTTTAACTACCTTTTCTCATTTCACATTTAGGATTTCCACTTTAGATTATACAGGGCTTGACAAATTGCACTAATTGTGGTCTTCTCAAAAGGACAATCAGTAATTGTCAATCATTCACCAAGTCTAAGTGCCTGCCACCTATTTTGGTGCGACTCAGATCATAATGCCTGGCTTAAGAGCCTTCATTTCAAACTCAAAATTATTTAGCTTTTCAAAATGCATAGCATCCATCATGTGACATGTTGAGTGAGGTGAGTAATAAAGTCTTGCCAGAGAATTGGGGAGTTTCTCTATGTTTTGAGCACAATCACATGTTCAGAAAAAGCTTTTAAGTCTCACAGTGTCATTTTCATGACTTACAATTCAAGGTTTTCCACAGTTTAACTCAGGCAAGCATATGCCTGTGTACAGTGCACATATAATTCTAGCCAAAAACATCCTGTGATTTGTCATAGCATTGCAATCATTCTTTTGTGCAGCCGATGAACTCTTCTCAAATAGAAATGTGGCATCTTTTAATTGAGTTGGCAGTGAAGGGACTCAAATTTCTTTTGTCATCTAAATCACCCTGTTTAGCTATAACCTTTATTGCCACTTCAGAACATCTGGTCTAATTAAAGGATAGCTGTGCCCCCCTTATTTGAATGGTGGGGGAAGGTTAATTTTAACAGGCCCCATAGGCAAAAAACCTGATTGTGTTGGATTTGAGACAGCTTCATTCTGTAACAATGGTTTTAATAACTGATGAAAATCTATATGGATTAGGATCTAACCTTACAGTTTATATAGGCATGTAACCACAAGTAGAGTTACATATACCACCAGGAAAAGAGGTCAGAATCAAATGAAACCATGATGTGCTATTATACAAATTGGGATTCAAGTAAATATAGGCTATATGGGGTTGAAATGTTCCTTGGTAACATACACCCTCAAGAGATGCCAGAAGCAACAATCAGGCCATCAAATGAAAAGTTATAAAAGTGAAGGGGAAGATGGTAATATGCACAACAAAGAATGGAAGCAATGATTCTCTTTTTTTCTCCTATGCAAAGCTATGAGATGTGAACATGATGTGCCATAGTACCTAGCACAAAGTTGAAGATAAACTCTTAGAGACATATACTTCCTTGCAAATCCTGGAAGGTTGATAAATAAATTTGACAGCTGAGGAACGTGAGTAAAAGACCCAAGGCATTGAATTTTGAGCTGGAATATTGGCTGGATATTGATTGCCAATATCTGAAATATTGGGGTCATAGGGCAGATATCTCAAGTTCTTTCTGAATATTAAGATGTGTTATATGTTATTTCATGTAAAATAAACATTTATTCTGATAATCTTGTGTCGACAAAAAAACCGAACAATGATTCCTGTGCCACATTTTAGTTATTTCTGTAGGGATTACAAGGGAAGGAATATATAATAGAAAACACAATATTCTGTGAAAACCAGTTGCAGGGGAAGAAAACATTAACTTTGGTGTTATATATGTGTTGAAAACTCACCCCAAAGTTATGACAAAAAAATATATTTTCAAGAAAATAAATGTACTCAGTGCAAACAGTGTTGCACCTATTCTCTATTCAAGAGTTAGATTGGAGTTATAGAAGCAATCCCACTATCCACTTAACTGTAATGGAAGAATTTTATTTTTCAGCTCTATGGATGAAGTTAAAATCAACTCTTAAAAAGCCTCTTGAGGACATTCTATGATCAAGGAACTAAGAAGACACTGACGGAGTAAAAGGTTGAGGAGACTGAGTGTGGATTATTTCAGTCAATCTTTGACACAAAGCTGATCACACACACAACATATAGCCTAAAAGTTCATGTGACCTCCCAAGAAAGATTGGTACTCTCATAATCATCAGCAGCTTTAATTGATGTAACACTATTTTTAAGCAATGAGTCAACAACTTCTTTTATCTTAAGGGATCCAAGACAGCAGTCCCCAACCCCCGGTCCTGAGACTGGTACCTGTCTGTGGCGTATTAGGAAATGGGCTGCACAGGCAAGCATGCAAAGCTCAATCTGTATTTATAGCTGTTCCCCATCACTTGCATCAGTACATAAGCTCTGACTCCTGTCAGATCAGTGGTGGCATTAGAGTCTCATAGGAGTGCAAACTGTACTATAAACTGCGCATGTGTGGGATCTAATATGCATGCTCCTTATAAGAATCTAATGCCTGATGACCTGAGGTGGAGCTGAGGTGGTGATGCTAGCCCTGGGGAGCAGCTGCAAATACAGATTATCATTAGCAGAGAGGTTTGACTGTACAATAAGTGTAATGAGCTTGAATCATTCCGAAACCATCCCCTCCATCCCCGCCTGTGGAAAAATTGTCATCCATGAAACTCATCCCTGGTGCCAAAAGGTTGGGGATCATTGATCTAAACAATACCTAAGATGGTCTGTAGTAGTGAGTAGCCAGCAGAAGGCCTAAAATAAAAATTAAAAAAAAAAAAAGAGAGAGAGAGAGAGACTAAGAGAGAGAGAGAGAGAGAGAGAGAGAGAATCAATCACTAAGGACAAGGGAGGAAGAAAGAACTGAAAGAAAAGGTTATTTAAAGGAAAAGTAGAGAAAAAAGAGACATATCTTGAGAACATGTCTGTTCTAAACTATCTGCATGACCCAACCTCCTTCAAGTCTTTCCTGAATGTTGCCTTCTTAATGAAGACTTTCAAGACTCATTTATTTAAAATGTCAATGTTTGCCCTCTTCCCAAATTTGACATTCCATCTCACATTTATCCTCCGTGTTTTTTTTTCTTTTTTTCCACAGCACTTACTAGTTTCTAATATATTGTATATTTTACTCATTATTTACATTTACTTTCTATGGTATTTCTCCCCTGACTAGAATGAGAGCAAGGATTTCTGTCTTTTTTCTTTAGTTGTATGCACCAAGTGTGTAGAACAGTGCCTAGTATGTAGCAGCTACTCAAAGCACACTTGTTGAATGAATAAATGATTTTAAAACATTAATACAATACCCTAAATATAAAACGGAGGATACATAAAGAAAAGTTCTTTAAAATGAATACTGTATATATTCATACATAAATGCTCTGACATAACTATAGAAGAAAAAATAATGAACATGAAGTAGTTACAAGCTTGCAAATACATCTAGAATCACTAAGAAAGTATTATATAATACCCTAAACTATAGACTGACGCAGTTGTGTTGTACTGAGAAAGATGATACCATGTGAAGTACTGTTGTCAAGAACAGAATTTTCTTAAATGGTGTGTAAAACTCTTAGTAAAATATTACCTTCCCTTAATTTGAAAGTATTAGTTTGGTGCAAAAGTAATTGCGGCTTTAGCATTGTTGAAATTTGCCATTTGCTATTAGAATACATTTATAAATAAATGTGGTTATGTTATACATCATTTCAATGTAAATTTCTCACTTTACGTTTTTTGCTAATGACTTATTACTGGTTGTTTATTTTATACTTATTTTAGACCATGGGAATGATGTTGAACAAAAAGCAAATTCGAGCAATTTCCTTATTCGAATTCAAAATGGGTCATAAAGCAGCAGAGACAACTCACAACATCAACAAGGCATTTGGTCCAGGAACTGCTAATGAACTTACAGTGCAGTGGTGGTTCAACAAGTTTTGCAAAGAAGACAAGAGCCTTGAAGATGAAGAGTGCGGTGGCTGGCCATCGGAAGTTGGCAATGACCAATTGAGAGTAATCTCCAAAGATGATCCTCTTGCAACTACACAAGAAGTTGTCGAAGAACTGAACGTCGACCATTTGATGGTCATTCATCATTTAAAACAAATTGGAAAGATAAAAAAGCTCTATAAGTGGGTGCCTCATGAGCGGACCCAAAATAAAAAAAAAATTATCATTTTGAAATGTCCTCTTCTCTTCCTGTATGCAACAACGATGAACCATTTCTCTATTGGACTGTGACATGGGATGAAAAGTGGATTTTATATGACAACTGATGATGACCAGCTCAGTGGTTGGACCAAGAAGAAGCTCCAAAGCACTTCCCAAAGCCAAACTTGCACCAAAAAAAGGTCAGAGTCATTGTTTGGTGGTCTGCTGCTGGTCTGATCCACTACAGCTTTCTGAATCCCAGTGAAACCATTACATCTGAAAAGTATGCTCAGCAAATGGATGAGATGCACTGAAAACGGCGTCGCCTGCAAATGGCATTGTTCAACGGAAAGGGCTCAATTCTTGTCCACCACATGTCCCACAAGCAACACTTCAAAAGTTGAATGCATTAGGCTACGAAGTTTTGCCTCATCGGCCATATTCATCTGACCTCTCCCCAACCGACTACCACTTCTTCAAGCATCTCGACAACTTTTTGAAGGGAAAATGCCTCCACAACCAGCAGAATGCAGAAAATGCTTTCCAAGAGTTCCTTGAATCCCTAAGCATGGATTTTTATGCTACAGGAATAAACAAACTTATTTGTCATTGGGAAAAATGTGTTGATTGTAATAGTTCCTATTTTGATTAATAAAGATATGTTTGAGCCTAGTTATGATGATTTAAGATTCACAGTCCAAAACCACAATTACTTTTGCACCAACCTGGTTGCTTTCCTGGAAATTTCAGATTATATTAAATCCATGCAAAAATGCTTAGTGTTTATATGTAAAATGGACATTGTTTTTAGATTCAGATCATTATGGAAAAATTATGCACAAAAATTAACTCAAAAATGGATCACACCCCTAAATGTAAAGCACAAAACTAGAAAACTCCTAGAAGATAACACTGGAGAAAATCTAGATGACCTTATGTTTGCCTATGACTTTTTAGATTTCAAAAGCATAATACATGAAAGAAAGAATTTATATGCTGGACTTCACTAAAATTAAAATTTGTTCTCTACTAAAGACAATGTCAAGAGAACGAGATGACAAGCCACAGACTAGAAGAAAATATTTTCAAAAGAAATATTTGATAAAGGCCCATTTACCAAAATATACGGGAACTCTTAAAACTGAATCATAAGAAAACTAACAGCTCAATTAAAATATGGACCCAAGACCTTAACAAATACCTCACTAAAGAAGACATACAGATGGCAAACAAGTTTATGAAAAGATGTTCAACACCATATGTCATAAGTGAAATACAAATTAAAACAAAAATGTGATACCATGACAAAGTTATTAGATTGGCAAAAATCCAGAACACTGGCACCAAATGCTGGTGAGGATGTGGAGCAACGGGAGCTTACTCACATTCATTGCTAGTTCAAATGCAAAATGGTACAGACAACGTTAGAATACAGTTTGGTGGTTTCTTACAAAACTAAACATACTCTTATCATATGATCCAACATTTATGTTCCTACATGGCATTTACCAAAAATGTTGAAAACCTATGTCCACACAAAAGCATGCACATGGATGTTTTAGCAGATTTACTGCCAAAACTTGGAAGCCACCTAGTGAATAAACTAGTGTGCATCCAGACAATGCAATATTCAGCACTAAAATAAATGAGTTAAATTTTTTAGAGGAAACTTAAATACACATTAGTAAGTGCAAAAAGCCAATCTGAAAAGACCACATACTACATGATTCCAAATATATAATGTTCTGGAAAAGACAAAAGTATGGAAACAATAAAAAGACTAGTATTTGCCAGGAGTTAGAGGGGAGGAAGTGCAGAATAGGTCGGGCACAGAGGATTTTTGGGGCAGTGAAACTGTTCTGTATAGTTTGTTGGATACATGTCATTATGCAATATAATGGTAGATACATGTTATTATCCATTGTTCAAACACGGAGAATGTACAACACCAATAGTGAACGTAAATGTGAACTATGGTCTTTGGGTAATATTGATATGTCAATGTAAGTTCATCAACTGTAACCAATGTACCACTCTGGTGGAGATGTTGATAATGGGGCAGGCTATCCATGTGTGGGGGCAGGTGGTCTATGGGAAATCTCTGTACCTTCCTCTCAATTTTGCTGTGAACTTAAAACTTCTCCAAAAATTAGTCTTTAAAAAAAAGAAATTATGGAGGTCCACTAGGATGTTTGAAGTCAATATTTTTTGTTGCTTCTTTCCACTAAAAGGCTAATAGCACCTCTACCATCATTGAGGAAACAAACAAAAAAGTCCCAACATTTGTCAAAATACCCCCTAGTGGACACTATCCCCCTCACTCCCATTGAGAACCATGAAGCTAAACTCTTCCCAGTAGAGCTTGCTCACAGACCCTGCAACACAGTCCCTGGCACATTAGCAGAGGATATTCAGAAATGAACACTTTGACAATCTGTCCTGCCTTCAAAGTAGCATGGTGTTATCTATGCTTGCGAAAGCAGTCCTGCTTAAAACAATGATATAATAAGTTAAGCAGTAATTTGATGAATTTAATCAATATAGACAAGCAATCACATAATTTTAATTTTATTTGTTTTCAAACCATATTTTATGAATATGAATTAACCAGAAATCTATCTCAAGTCACTTTATAAAAATTTTCTTTATTCAAAATGAGGGCCATCATTATAAGTTCCTGGAAAACAGTAATTTTTCCTAGGCTATGATTATTTAGAAAATCTAATATATTACATTCTCTATTTTTTCAAAAAAGGCAAAGAAAGAATAAATGTACATATACATATGATCATGGGTAGAACTTCACTAAATGTTTTCTTTTGCACACAGTTTAAGAGTTATGGGCTTTGAACATTAACATTACTAATACATATTCATTGTTTTCAATTTAGTTCTAGGCAAAACTACTTTGTCTAATGCCTTTGGCAGGCAAATAATACATCATTGGACACATAGGCACATGCTGTTTTGGCATTAGTACCCACTGATCTCAATCCTTTCTTCCTTTCCCGAAGGAAAATTTCAAATACGTTTTGCGTTATCATTACCTAATGATGATCAGCTTCCTTCCTATTCTTTTTTTTTTTTTTTTTTTTTTTAATTTTTTAAATTTATTTCAGCATATTATGGGGGTACAGATGTTTCTGTTACATATGTTGCCCTTGCCCCCACCTCCCTCCCTAAGTCCGAGTTTCAAATATGTCCATCATTTG
>CAUYSK010025476.1:0-11088 GCA_963575035.1 Avahi laniger | reverse complement strand
TAAACTCAGGGTCGTCTCCACTCACAGGGACAGACCCGTTCCTCTCTCTGGAACTTACTTCCGCTTTGCAATAAAACCGCTCATGTGGAAGTGCTGTGTGTCTGTCATCTCTCCGTCGCACTGGTCCTGCATGTGATTCTTCCAAACAAAGAGCCGAAGCACCAGGACAGCTCTCCCCAGCCACACGAGACACCACTGAGGGGCCCAGCCCATGCGTGCCCGTGAAGGAGTGCCAGTGGAGCCCGACGCCAAGACCGGCATGAGCACCTTCTCCCAGCAGTGGCACGCTGTGCGCCCCGGGACTCCACCGTGCGCCCATGGCAGAGGCTGCCTCTCAGAGGCTGCTTTCCTGCCTGTGAAATGGGACTGCAGGTGGTGGGCCGGCCTCGGGGGCAGGGAGGATGGATGGCACACAGGGCAGCCTGTGTGGGGTGGGCATCCTTGGTGCCAGCTCTGTTATTCTTGTCATTTCGTTCAGGCACCAGGCGCCATGGAACCACTAACCCAGGCCAAGGCCACACCAGCAACCCCAGAACCAGGAGGCAGAGCCAGGGCCAGAGCCCCGTGTCCCAGCCTGGGGATCAGTGCTCCCGGAAGGAGCAGGGGAAGGAGGAGCAGCCACCAAGGCCCATCCTCACTGCCCCTGCACTGTCAGCCTTATCCTGGCACGTGCCACTTGGGAGCCTGGCAAAGGAAACCGTCACCGGGGGCTGGACAGGAGTGGAGGAGGGAAGACGCGGCAGGCTCAGTCATAGGGCAGGGCCCCCCCGGAGCATCTGGACGCCAGGCAGCGTCCACGGCGGGAGTGAGACGGGAGGAGAGGGGCCTGCCACTCCACCATTCCTGTGGCAACAGTATCTCCCATCCCACGTGCTCTTCTAGAACCTTGTCACACATCCAGAGAGGTAGAGTCAATGTCCTCACCCCTTGCACCTGGGCAAGCCGTTGTGACTTTCCAATCGTATCACGTGGAGGAAATGACGTGCTGTAACCTCTAAGGCTCCCCCTTGTCCTCTGGAGATTCTCAGCCTTGGAGCCCAGCCCGCTGCCTCAAAGATGTCCAAGCGGCTACAGAGGCCCATGTGGGCAGGAGGTCCCAGCTGACAGCCTGCACCCACTAGCCTGTGAGTGTGTCAGCTCAGAGGGAATCCCTCGGCCCCAGTCTAGCTGCTCCAAGTGACACCATGAGCCCAGTCTCTGCCACACCCAGCCCAAATTGAAGATTCATAAGAAAAACAAATTCTTGTTCTTTTAAACTACTACCTTTGAGGACGGCTTGTTACCTGACAACAATACAATTCCCGCGTGCCCCCCTCAGCGGAGGAGTGAACCTGAGGGACCCAAGCCCGCCAGCCCCCAGGCCGGGACTGGCGAGAAGGGCAGGCCATGTGGTGTCCCACAGGTGCCAGCTGGGTCCCAGCAAAGGCAAGAGAGCCCTCTGGTGTCGGGGCGCAGTGTCACCGAGGGTCTGAGAGCCCTGGGGGTGTGGGCGCTGGGCAGGGCGGAGTGGCTCAGGCCACAGTCTGAAGCCACCTGCAGGGAACTCATAACAGCTGCCCAGCTGGAGAGGGCAGGACCTAGCATGGAATGCGTAGATTTCAGCTGCAGACCACCCTCCCCAGACTCACCAGCAGTGGAGGGACGTCAGAGTGCCCGTGCGGAGTTGCTGGGGACAGCTCCGTGGACAGCAGCCTGTCCAAGTAGGAACTGGGCCACGTGTGACTCCAGCTCCCTGCTGGGCCTGGAGGAAGGAGGACAAGGAGAACTCCCAGAGCCATGTTCCAGCCAGTGCCAGCCTGGCCCAGGGGACAGAGCAGCAGAGAGAGTAGGGGCTTAGAGAAGCTGCAGGTCCCTGGCTCCGAGCCTCTGTCACCTGCCTCCCGTGGAGTGGGAAAGTCAAGGTCAGATTTCAGGAAGCGACCTTGGAGGAGCTCCCCCTGTGCGGACGTCCACTGCATCTTAACCCCAACTTCTCCTCCACCTCAGCAGCGCCCTGTGCGGAGGGAAATGGCAAACCCTGCCGGAAGGGAGCGGCCGAGCCCACGTTGCTTCCCTCCCTCCCCGGCCCTCCAGGCTGCTGGAGCAGAGGCAGGGGAGGGCACCGGGAGAGCTCAGGCCCTTGGGGTCCCCAGGGGAACAGATGAGACTCCACACTGGCAGAGTTTTCTTCTCAAAAATGATCCTTTCTAAGATCATATCCCAAGAACCAGATGTCCAGTGAAATATTCACACTTTACCCCTTTGTCACTAACACCTTACACACGCACACGTCACCTTTACAAATGCACAGGTGTAATCATGACCAAAATTTAAGGATAAGGTAAAATAGAGGTTTCTTTTTAAAAATGTTGCTTTTAATGTTTCAATATGATGTCCCAAATAAATCTCTTTTAAAAGAATTTTCTGTGACATTTTGTTTCTCAGATTAAGAGCTATCATTTTCAGTGGCTTTTTCTAGTACCAGGAGCCCTGGGGCATGTCTTCCTCCCCATCCTGTGTCCTAGAGTCCCAGGGCGGAGCAGGTTTCTTCTGGCAAGACAGTGGGAAGACCCGGGCCCAGACTCTGGGGTGGGGACTAGGCGGCCCGCAGCCGGCAGCTCTGCACCCTGCAGGCTTCCACCCGGGCTGGGCTTCCCGCAAAGCGTGCAGGCATGCCTGGAATTCCAAAAATGTGCCCCTGTCTCAGGCCTCTGCCTGCTCCCCCCACCCTTCCTGGGAGTCAGAGAACTGGGCTGGGACTCCAGGGTGGGCTGGGACTCCAGGGTGGTCTGGGAAAGAAAACCCAACCCCACCCCACAGACAGGCTCAACTCCTGCCCCACCCCCAGTCTAGCCCATGGATTTCCTCTGCCCACCCAGAGCTGCCTGCAGGCCTCAGCAGGCCAGCTCCAAGGAGGAACCCTGGCCCTGATCGCCCTGGCAATGCAGCCCGCAGGGACACCACCTCAGGACCAAGATCTTCAGGAAGCCCCAGAGAAGAGGGGCCACAGCAGACAGGGGATGGCAGGCAAGGGACAGCAGACACGACAACGGACGTCTGTTCTGCAGCTCCTGCCTGGACCAGGCCCTCCTGCACTCAATCTCCACGCTCCTCATCCAGTCCTGGGGGAGGAGGGAGGGTAAACGGTGCACTGAGCTTAGGTAAGACCTTAGGTAACCACTCACCTCAGTGGCTGCAATACGAACGGTTTTGTCGTTCCTCCAGTCGCTGCCTTCAGCCATGCGTGTCAAATCTCTCCTCGGGCACATCCAAGTGTAGAAAAGCGAGGGTGCCCGAGTGCTGGGGTCTAGCTAAATCTCCCTCCTCTATCTGCGCTGCCCTGGCAGGCAGGACAGGGGTGAGGGCTGCCGTTCCACCGCCCAGCGCTCCGTGTGGCCTCTGCCTCTGAGACAGGACCCGACAAGGACGCCCAGCAGAGCCCGGCCCTCCTGGTGAGTCCACACCACAGTGCCACCCAGCCACTTTCTGTGGGGCACTCTGGACTCCCAGGGAGCTCAGGCCCTCAGCCATGCCATGTGGGCAGAGGAGCCCAGCTCTGCCCCGCTTAGGGAGGCTGGGGACAGAGCGCGTGATAGCCGACCTCCCGCAGGTGCTGTCTGTGGGCTTTCCCCTAGGCCTCGGTGGGCCCCTCAGCCTCATCTGGTGGGTGAGGAAATTGACCTTAAGAGAAGCCAAGTGACTTGCTCACGGTCACACAGCTAGTACAGGGCGAAGCCGTCAGTCTAACCCACATCTGAGTTGACACCAGTGATGTTCAAAGTGTGGCCTAGGGGACCCCTGGCATCTCAGGACCTTTCCATGGGATTTGAAAGGACAAAATTATTTGCATAATAATATTGAAACATTATTTGTCGTTTTCACTCTCATGCTCTCACAAATGTTATCTGAGAGTTTTCAGAGGCTGAAGGATGACATGTGATACATCCTCACTCTGATGGCTAATGAAATGTGCGCTTATGTATTCCCATGTCTCACAGATTTCCCAGTTTTATATCCTAATACAGTGAATAGAAATAATTATAACCATGCTGGTAAATGTTAAACAACCAGTTCTCCAAACAATGAAGCCCTGATATGTAACATTCGCCAATTTCCATGGTGTAAATATTTTTATCATGGCCAATTTTAAGCTATCAAAACAATGTCACTGAACACAAAGTAGGAAAAGAAGTGAGAGACGGCTGTGGCCGTACACTGGATAGAACACTCATGAACAGGAGCTCTTTGGGGTCCTCAGTATTTTTAAGAGTGTAAAGGGGTCCTGAGGTCAGAAAGACGGAGGACTGCTACATCACCTTTGACCAAGTGATGTACAAAGGACTCCACCAGACACCATCAGGACACGGGGACAGAGGGCCTGGTCTCATCCTCTGCAAGGTCCAGCCTAACAAGGGGGTCCCTGATGGAAGACTCAAGGAAGTGAAGGGTCAGCTGTAGGGTCAGGCATGGGAGGAGGGCTGAGAGGAGATGGCCCCAGTGGCCTGGAGAGGCCCGGAGACACAGGCGCTCAGTGGGGGCACAGCGGGGAGAGCCTGGGCCAGCCAGGAGGCCCTGCGCTGGCACTGCTATCCTGGACACTCAGGGCCCACTGCCAATGGCATGCTGAGCAGGGACACAATGGAGCGGCAGGAAGCCGGGTGGTTTGCAGCCTGATTAATCTGCAGTCCCTGGGGAAGGGAGCGGGACTAGCCCAAAAGGCTAGACTTGACTTTATCTGCTGACCTCAAACCACTCTGACCGTGTTGCCCACCATGCTTTTCCTGAGCGCCTACACCAGCTGCTCTGCTCCAGAGGCTGAGCGCCCATGAGGAAGAAGGCTGCCTGCTCCTGAGCCGGTGGGGAGACAGGCAGGGAACCCAGAAGGCACAGAGGGGCCACCAGGGTGCTCACATCAGTGGGGCCCGAAGGAGGCGCTGGCAGGTCCATTGGTCAGTGAGGGTCTGGGGAGCCGTCCAGAGGAAGCAGCAGGTGCCAGGCTGTGGAAGGGCGGCAAGAATGCCCTCCTGCCCGGGAGGAGGGAAAGAGAGCCTGGGGTAGGAAGCAGTGACGGCAGAGGTGCAGGATCGCCTGGGACCACGAGGCAAGACCTCTGGATGCCAGAGCACAGCAGGAAAGGCAGGAGGAGGAAGCCAGGCCAGCATGCCTGAGGGCCCCCACGCAGGAGCCCGGGCAGCTGAGAGTCTGGTCCTTCCACTGCCCCGTGAGAAACACCAAGCTGCCGGAGTCGCCTGTCCCAGCAGGTCCTCGTGGGTCCTGCAGGCTCTGTGGTGGCTGGTGTTCTGGGTCCGCCCAGACAGCCCTCCCAGGCCTCACTTACGGGTGGGCGTGACGCACGCAGCCTGCTCTCAGTCCCTCTACACTCCCCTGGGGCTTCCTGAATGGTCCCTTCTTGCAGGATGCCAGGCTGGGAGGAGGTGAGCTTCCACCACCACAGACAGGGGCCTCGGGAGGAAGAAGTGAGACCACGCAGACGGGACGCAAAATCCAGAGCCACCTCCAGAGCCCCTCCCTTCCTGGCTGTCCCAGGTGAATGTCAGTAAAGGCCTTTTGGCCAGAGGGTGAAGGCAGGTTGGTTTTAGTGACTAGCAATTCAAAGTTATGTTTTCATCTGCAGAAGCACAGTCAGCAATGGGGAAATGAGAAAGGACGTGGTTGACCAGGGGCAATAGTGGTTCCCAGGGCTGAGAGCGAACAGGCAGGCAGCAAATGTCCGACACGGGCCCACCTTCGTCTTCATCGTCCTCACCCTGTCCATTGACACTTAAACTATATCAAGTGCCTTTTATACAAATCATCCCATTTCATTCTCCCAACCCTGCAAGATAGGCAGGCCCTTCCCCCAACACATGCAGAGGCTAGGAAGGGAATAATGTGCCCGAGGTTGCCTGGCTGGTCTACAGTGGGCCAGGGCTTGCAGGCTCACCTGACTACACAGCTCCCAGCCACCAAAATGTCAAGTGTAAGAGCCCACGTGTCTCAGAAAGGACACGAATATGTCTCTGAAAAAGCTGGAAGATGGAAAAAACGGTATGGGGTTTGCAAATCCCCGATTGATAACTCATGTTGTATGCGTTGGGCAAAGTAAGGCATTGCCATCTGTGCTTATCTCACTCAGACTGAACTCAGGGGCAGTGAGACACACAATCTGGCCTGCATGGAGGTGGGGTGAGGGGTCTACTGAAGCAATAGTACTAAGCCCACCAGGTTAGGCAGGGAAAAAGAATAGCTTCCAGCTATGCCCCATGCACGGTCAGCCCAGGTTGTCTGTCCCAATGCCAGAGAGTGGTAGGAGGGAGTGGACATCAGGGACCCACATCGCAGTGTGCCCCAACTCCAGGGTGTGAAACACGTGGCACAACACATTCCATCGGCTAGGCTTTAGTGACTGGTTCTAGTGTGAGCATGCGACCTAAGTTGGTCCCATCAGAGTGGATCTCAGAACACTCTGCAAGGAATTCTAGGACACGGGAGTTTTCTCTGGCTCCAGATCATGTCAGCAGGAAGGGTGAGGCCTGGAACTGCATCAGCCATGCTGCTGCCATGATAAAAGTCAGCCTGAGATGGCACTGGCCACAGCATGTAGCACAGGCAGGAAATCCACAGAGAAATGAAGCCACAGCTCTTGAATTCACTTATAGAAGACAATATGGCAGGGACAACCGGTTGCCTACAAAAATGTCCGCTCTATCATCCTTAGTAACAGAAACTTGATTTTGCACAGCAGTATGAATGTGGCAATGTGCCAATGAGAAAAACTATTATACGAAAGCAAAAGTCTTTTAAAAATATATAAAATACTTAGGAAAAAATTTAACAAAAGTATAAAACTTGTTTGTTGAAAACTACAAAACATTGTTGAAAGGAATTAAAGAAGACCTAACTATGTGGAAAGACATCTTGTGTTCATGAATTGGAAGACTTAATATTGCTAAAATAGCAATACTCTCTAAACTGATCTACAAATTCAATGCAATTTGTATCAAAATTCCAACGAACTTATTCACAGAAGTGGGCAAACTGATTCAGAAGCAGCTTCCCAATTTCAGAAGTTACTGCCAAGCGACAATAATTGAGACTGAGTGGTACTGGCACAGGACTACACAAATAGATCAGTGTCATAGAATTGAGAGTTCAGAAACAACTAACACATCCATGGTCAACTGAGTTTCAACAAGGGTGCCAAAACAATTCAACAAACAGTGCTAAGACAACCAGATATACACATGCAAAAGAATGAATTTGGATCCCTATCTCACACCACATACAAAAATTAACTCAAATGATAGTCTAAATGCAAAGACTAAAACTATAAAACTCTTAGAAGAAAAAATAGGTGAAAATCTTCATGACCTTGGATTAGGCAGTGGTTTCTTAGACGTGACACCTAAAGCCCAAGTCACCAAAGAGAAAGTGGATACATTGGATAGTGTCGAAATTTAAACTTCATCCATCGAAGGACACTATCACTACAGTGAAAAGACAACTCACAGAATGGGGAAAAAGTTCTTAACTCATAAAATTGCTAAGAATCCATATCCAGAATATAAAAAGGCAAATAATCTAATTTTAAACAGGAAAAGAATTTTAATAGCCATTTCTCCAAAGAAGATAGACAAATGGCCAATGAACACCAGTCATTCGGGAAATGCAACTCAACACCACAGCGAAATATCATTTTGCATTCACTAGGATAAAGTTACCATTTGACCAAGCAATTCCACTCTTACATATATACCCAGGAAAATCAAAATATATCTGCACGAAAAGCGGCATATGAATGTTCACAGCACCATTGTTCATAACAGCCAAGAAGTGGAAACAACTCAAATGGCCATTAGTTGATGAATGAATAAACAAAATGTAGTATATCCGTGCAATGGAATATTATTTGGCAATAAAAAGAATGAAGTCCTGATATATGCTGCAACATGGATGAACCTTGAGAACCTGTAGTGCTAAGTGGAAGAAGCCCGACACAGAAGGCTTCCGTTTTATGTGACACGTGCAGAACAGGCAAACCCAAAGAAACAGAAAGTAGATTTGTGGTTGCCAGGGGCTGGGGGGAGAAGGGAAGGAGGAGTGACTACTAAGGGGTATAGGGTTTCTTTGGGGGGAGAAATGAAATGTTCTGGAATTAGTGGCAATGGCTACACAACTCTATGAGTATACTAAGAACTGCTGAATTGTACACTTTAAAATGGTTAATTTTATGGTATGTGAATATCTCAATTTTTAAAAATGATCCTTGTAGTTTAAGCCAAATTGAGGCGGATTTGCAATTTCTTGAAAGCAAAAGCTTACAGGTCTCTCTTCCTCTTCTTACAAAGCTCCTATCTGATACTTGCCGGGACTTCCTTCCCTGCTGGCTGGCTTCTTTCCCCACCACCTCCCTCACCCCCAGGCAGCCAGTCTGCTTTCTCTTAGAGCAGGGATGGGGACGAGGTCTGGCTGAGACTGTCTGGGTCCCCAGAGCCAAGATTACCCTGGGAGAGCTGTGTGCAGAAGCTGTGTGCAGCTTCTGAGAGGGACACAGCCCCAAGGTCTTGCTGGAAGTGGGGGCTGCTCCCTCTCTAGCCCTGGAGGAGCAGGGATGACAAAAGGACCCATCAGATTGGTTCGGAATCCACCACCACCCTTCCATAGGTCATGGGCAGCCCACGGCCAGGCTGCCTAGGAGCAGATGCTGTGCGGTACAAGCAGTGGTCTCTGTTGAGCCAGGGCAGCTCAGGCTGCTTCCATGAGCAGAGAGACACGGGAAGTGGCACCTCAGCTCGCCCCGCAATCTTAGCCTGAAGAGAGCTGATTATACTGTCTGAAATTCAGTATGTGACGATATATGCATGCTAAGATATATCTTTGGCCTTGGGACAAGTGATACCTTCACCTTTGGAAATGTCCAGCCCAAATCCCCAAGCCATGCCCCATGGTGGCCAGCTCTCAGATCCCCTTCATCCACCGTGGGGGCGCACACAGCCCTGGGCGCACGTGGCCCCATCGGCACACACAACCTGGGAAGCTCCTGTCCGGAGTGGGGTGCTGTTATACACTAAGGTGAGAATCGGACTGAGCCTCCCTGGCCCTCTTCAGAGGGCGTGGACTTTACCATCACATCATTCCTTCTCTCAAATGCATGGATCAGTGTCTTAGTTCACTTTCTGTTGCTTATAGGCGAATACCTGAAACGCGATTATTTCTAAAGAAAAGAAGTTTATTTCTAACAGTTATGGAAGCTGGAAAGTCCAAGGTCTAATGAGAGCTCGCTTGGTGTTGGGGACTCTCTGCAGAGTCCCAAAGCAGCACAGGGCTTCACAAACAAAATGTGATGTATCCCTGCCACGGAATATTATTCAGCAATGAAAAGGAGTACATACATGGCAAGGAGGCTGAGCGGGCTTGCTCAGATCTCTCTTCCTCTTCTTGTAAAGCCACCAGTTCTCTCACATGGTAACCTGTTAATCCGTCAATTCATGAACCCATTAATCCCTTAATCGATGAGTGGAAGAATCCGTTCATGAGGGCAGAGCCCAGCCCTCATGGCCATTCATTAATTTTCATAGCTTAACAGTATTCCATTGTGTGAATGAATTGTGAATGCAATTTTGGTCCATTTCTGCTTGGAGCTATTACAAATAATGCTGTTAAGAATGTTCTACACATGTATTCTGATGTGCACATACATACCTACACTTTTTGTTGGGCATAGTCCCATAAGTGAAATTGCTGGGTCATTGGAAATGCATGCCTTCAATTATTTAGAAAATAATAGAATTAGAAATAATACCAAATTATTTTTCAAAATGGTTGTACCAGTTTACACTCCCACTAGCTGTATGTGAGTGTTCCAGTTGCTCCACCGTCTCAGCAACACTTGGCATCATCAGTCTTTTTAATGTTAACCATTCTGGTGAGTAAAGGCGTTATCTTAGTTATCTATTGCTTCATAACAAATTACCCTCAAAATGTAGTGGCTTAAAACAACATAAATTTATTATCTCAAGGTTTCTGTGGGTCAGGAAACCAGGAATGGCTTGTCTGGCTGGTTCTGTTCTCTCCCAAGCTTTCAGTCAAGATGTCAGCCGGGGCTTCTGTCATCTGAAGGCTTGACTAAGGCTGTAGGACCTGCCGCTAGGATGGTGCCTGCGTGTGACGTGATAGCAGGAGGCCTCAGTTCCCTGCCACATGTGCCTCCCCACAGGTCTGCTTGACTATCCTTGAACATGGCATTGGACTCCCCTGGCATGTGGTCTGTGGGGGTGCATGTCGTCGCTTATGACCTAGTGTTGCAAGTGACACGTCATTACTTTTGTCATATCCTATTCATTAAAAGTGAACCACTTAAGTCCAATCTATATTCAAGGGGAGGGCATTAAGAGGAATATTAAAGAATTTGTGAATATATTTTTAAACTACCACAGGTATCTGAATGTGGTTTTAACTCGCATTTCTCTGACTAAAGAAGGTTGAATACTTTTTCATGTGATTACTGGCCCTGAAGATTAACTCCTTCACAAAGTACCTACTCAAGTCTCTTTCACAATTTCCTATTGTATTATATGTGTTTTTCTCATCGATTTATGAACGTTCTTTGTATATTCTGGTTATGAGTCCCTGTCAGTGCTGCGAATACATTCTCCCACTCTTAGTTTGCTTTCGTACACTCTTAATGGTCTCGTTGATGAACAGACTTTCTTAACTTTAATGTAGCCTAACTTATCTTTTTCTTTATGGTTTGTACTTCCTTTAATCCTGCTTAAGAAGTCTCTCCCGACTCCAAAGTCATAAAGCTACTTTCTTATTCGGATATGTCCCCAGGCCTGGGCTGCCCTGCAGGCCCCCAGAGGCCCTTTCCAGGACACTCTCAGTTAGGGTGCAGGGCCAGGGCAGGGGACAGGAGTATTCGCTCCCGAGAGCCGGAGCACAGAGGGAGGATGGGCCGTGGAGCATGCACACACCTTCCCCAGATGCTCAAGCCCTGGCCCTCGTGCCGCTGCAAGAGGATTTCACCATGTGATTAAAGTCCCAAGTCAGTTGACTTTAAGATAATACAAAAAGAGATTATCCTGCATGGGCCTGACTCACTTAGTTGCA
>CAUYSK010025474.1:0-42663 GCA_963575035.1 Avahi laniger | reverse complement strand
CACTACTCCCACTCTAATACAAGCAACCATTATGTTACATGTTGATCACTTTAATAGGAGTCCAGGTATTTCCTTAACGTTTGTTCCTCCACAACCCAAAGCATTGTTCAAGCTATTTTTAGACTAATTTTCATTAAACGTTACATTCAACACATCATTTCCTTATGTTTACTAATCAAAAATAGATTTCTTGTTTGAAATAAAATGTGGTGTCAAGTTTGGAAGCCTTTCACATTCAAGTCCCATTCAAACTTCTTTTTTTAATTCTCCAAAAGAAGTCCATATTCCATACAGGCCACATGTTATGTTTGCTATCAGAGTCATATATTTATCTATTATATCTATTTGCTTATAAGATTTTCTAGCAAAACAACAACAACAAAAAATAATGTCCTTATTCTTCTTACATCTACATTCATGCCCCACATTCTGTAGTCTTCTCTTACCCAAACCAAGCTGTTCAACTTCTCTGCTGAACTGGCGTATAATTTTTTTCTCTAAAGGAGTGTTAAGTGTTTATATTTCTTAGACTAAAGTTTCTCAAGGGTAAGGGGACAAATATTTTTAATTCTTTATATTTCTGCATAGTGTCTACCACAGTCCTTAGTATATATTTAATAGAAGGTAGTCCACCCTCTCCCAATCTCCCATTGCTCACGGCTCAGCTCAGTCTCAGCAGATAAATTTATATCTTAATTCAAGAAAATGGAAGGTATCTGAAGAATTTTGTCTCAGCTGCCTGCTACAAAACATATCAGTCTATTAAAAAATAGCTGTCTCTTCCCTTGCTTAAGGTCAGTAATTCCACTTATGCTGTGTTTTCATCTACTTGTCTTTTCATCTATGAATTGCCAAATTTCTTCTTTGATATCCCTCCTTTCCACAACTGAATAATTCTCAGTGGCTGAAAATAAAATTTCTGCTATTATTATATGGCTTTGAGCCATGTAGTCTTCTCTCACCAATATTCTTTGGTTTCAGTTAGCATCTGTGTACTGTTTTTCCAAAAAAATATGCCCAGCCAGACTTCTTTTTGAGCATAAAACAGCATGTCTAATGGCTTATTGAAGTGATCACCACTTCCATCACTGAAACATATCCAAAAGTAGAGTCATCATTTTCTCCCAAAACCTGGTCTTCTCTCAGAGAATGTTAACACCAGAAAACCAGAAATCTAGAAGTCATTTGTGAGTATGTATTTGTCTTTCCATCACAAAGAAAATGAATCATAAAATCTAGTGATTTTTTTTTTACCTTCTAAATACCATTTAAGGTCATCTGCTTCTCTTCTGTCTCCATTCTATTTCCACTCATTTCTCAATAAATTTTAATCTAGTTTTGTCTTGCTACAGTCCAAGAAAACCACTCATTAATGGCTGTCATGTTTCTAAATGAATGGAAATGACCTTCCTCCTCTTACTTGACCTTATAGTAGATTCAGAAACTGTCTTCTTTAATAGCTCTCTTCTTTAGAAATACTCTTCCTTATCAGATTACCTGGCATAGCTTCCTTCCATCCATTTTTTTTTCTATCCCATTTTCTGGTTCAACAAGCTTAATTGGACCATTAAATATTTGAGTTTCACAAGGCTCCATCATAGGTCTTCTTGTTTTTTTTTCCTCAGGGGGTGACCTGATTAATGTTTGAGGATTCCATCTCTCCAAACATGTCTTCTCTGACATTGTAGCCTAATTTTACTAATGAAATCTTTTCTCAAACTTCCCTGTTTATCTCTAGCCCTTTGTTTAATGTTCTCATACTCCGTATAGCTTTCCTTCATTGCCCTTGTCATTGGCTTAATTCACAAAAAATTTCTCTTTTCCATGGTTAAACTCTTAAACATGAAGTCAAAAATCATTGCTTCATTTTATTTTTATTGTTGATACTTATAATATGCAGCTGACTAACAGATATTATCTGAATTAACATATTATTAAAATAATGACTAAATTATTACAATTTTATGACATCATTTTGAGAATGGATAATGGCTCAAACATGTCCAAAATCAGACTCACGATTTCACCATAAACCTGGTGTTCTCCCAGTGTACCCTTATTCAATGAATATTACCACCATCAAGCCAAAAAGGGACTCTTTTTTCACTTATTTGATCCACAGAAATATTAAATAGAGTTGTTTAACAGTGTATTTTATTACTTTAAAGCCACTATCAGCTTTGACTTGGTAATAAATTATTTTCTGTTTATGAATCAGGCTGCATTACAATTGATCTATTTCTTTCAGATATAAGAGCCAATGAAAATTGTCACAATAGAATAATTTGAGATGTTTACTTATCTTGAGAATTAAATAAAATGATTAATTATAATATAAGGTTTGTCCAATAAATATGGATTTACTTTAATTCAAACAAACAAAGGAAAAACAATATTTTCCACTTCTTTACATAGGGAGGCACACCAGTTGTGATCTTTGTGGCTTATTTGAAAATTAGACCAGTGAGCTTTGTCTTCCAAGGCTGAAAGGAAAGGATCATATTCGTATGAACACTAACAAAATTTAACCGACACATTCAGACTTTTATTCAATTCAGTGATTCTATTCTTATATTTACATTCTGTATGAGAATATGCCCTGTAAATATTTATGATGGACTATCATATGATATTTTCATTTTAAAGCAACTTTCACCTTTTAAATCATTCAGCCTCTGGAAATTTTAATGAATCAAATATCATATTAGCATCATGAATGTGCATCTTTTATAGAGAAGTAAATTCCTTTTTATTTGATGTTGAATCTCTTTTTAAAGATATGTCCTTCCTTTTTGTTCATGCTAAAACTTCATTTACTGTATTAAATATACATTTATTTAATAAGTCATGTCATGTAATAGCATAATAAGACAATGCAGGATTGTCAGCAAACAAAGCAACATTTTGCAGCCATTCAGAAAAAAGAACAAAAGAAAAGATATACGTTGACTCCTTTTGAAATGTAAGTATTCAAGGTGATAAGATTATTCAAGATATTACGTCTTACGAAACAAAATAAAATTTGATGTTTAAAATAATTTCGTAACTAATTTTGAATTTATAATTTCCTGTGTCATACAGTGTTTAAAACTCCAATAGCAAAGCAAATCATACACATTTTGATTGAAATGTGGTATACTATTACATAGTATTATTTAGTTTAATATTTGATATATTATTCTATGGCTACAACTCTAATTTTCTGAAACTAAATTGGCTAGAATATCACTAATATCATCTGAAATATAAATGCCAGCTAAAGATACTGAGAAGTATATAGTTAATAAGAGCATAGAAGCACACATGCCTGTCCTTCTTGAAATGTTTGGACAATTTATTTTTAATAATACCATGTTGACTAATGTAAGTTGAATTGTGTACTACCAAGAGATATGTTGACATCTTCCCTCCAGTATCTCAGAATGTGACCTTAATGGGAAATAGAGTCATTGAAGATTTAATTAGTTAAAATGAGGTCATACTAGGATGGAGTGAACCCTTAATCTTACATGACTGGTGTCCTTATAAGAAGATGAACATGTGAGATCACAGAGACACATGGAGAATATCATGTGACAATGGAGGCAGACATTGGAGTAACACATCTACTTGCTAAGGAACACCAAGGAATGATGGCCATCATGCTAAATTAGAAGAAAAGCATGGAACAGATTCTACTTCAGAATTCTCAGAAGGAACCAGCTGTGCTGACAGCTTGATTTTGGACTTCTAACCTCCAGAACTATGAAAAAGTAAATTTGTGTTGTTGTAAGCAATCCAGCATATGGCATGTTGTTATGGCAGCCCTAGAAAACTAACACACTGGCTAAATTAAATTTGCAGTTATATGTGTGTGCACATACATATATGTATCTTAGTGCACCCAAAGTTCTGCCACTTTACAGCCCTATCTTAAAGGCTTAAATTATATTTTTAATTAAAAAATGTATTATTTGTGTGTGTCATAAACTGATATAATCAGACTGAATATTGACAATTATTGAATTTTTTTAAGGAATGTTTGAAATCAGCACTAATTGGATGTAGATACCTAAAACATTTTAATTAACCTGATATAATATAGCTCTCCAACTCTTTTTGGCAAATTTATATTAAAAACTACTTTATACATTTACTTCTTTTAAAAATGTATTAATAACTATGGTGATATGTATTGGCTAAATTAACTCAAAATTTAAAAACTATTTCCTCTAACTCAATAATCTTTCCAGTAGCACAGATAATGTTATAATTTACAATTGTGTGATGAAAGTTAATCTCAAAACACCACTATTACCATCTCTAATGGCATCTTTCTCTAATTAGAGCATAGTCTGCTTGGTTATTGCTTTAACTGAAGATCAATTTCTCAATCATTGAATTACATAAATCCCTGAGAGGAATAATACTTATTATCTCTGTCTTCAATTTGCTAGACTTTCCTGGGCTGTCAGTACATCTAGATTTACAGTAAATGGTAAATGCAGTAGCTGATCTTTAATCTGTGAGGAGATCTGGCACCTGAGATATTATGAAACATAATTCCTTCCTCCTATCTTTGTTATTATAAAATGAGGAAGGTGGATAATTTTTGGTTGCTCTAGGAGCCAATTTGTCTTTATTTTGACAAAAGAAACACAAGCATAGACTTCCTATATCATTGTCATCATGTAAAAATGAGAACATAAAGCACAAGGAACAATACATTTTCAATAGAATACTATAGGCAAACTTTCTTTCCTATGAAGAACACAAAAACTTCATAATTTTTTAACATTTATTTCTCTTATTAGATTTGTTGCAGCCATGAAGGATGTCAGTGGATTTCATCACAAGAAATAATTTTCCATTCGTCTGCATAGAGTTAGCTAATACTCAGCTAACACAGTCTTTAGGATTCACTACAGCTTTTGAGTTGAGACCATGCTCTTCTTGGGCATCCGCCAGCCAATGACTGAGCATAGTCAAGATATTAATGCTTGAGTATTCTTCACCCAAAAAGAGCTACTCAAAGAGGTAAGTTTTGCTTCCAGAATCCTCTGCTGGGGTGACAAAAATTCTGCCACATATGTAACAGTGTTGGGTATTCTATTATTGATGGTAGTCATGGATGAAGACCATATGGCCTGGATTTACACTCTGAGACTTTCTGCCCAATTCTGTTTCCTCTCCACTTCTGTTCACAGGTGTGAGATCTGTTTCATGGTCTAAAGGTTTTGCTTGCCCAATTCTTTTTTTGTTTTTAATCTTTCATAGCTATTATTTTACAATAAAATGCTTACCCTAAGTACTGTATCCCAGTTTTCTGGAGGAATCAGTTGCCAACCAAAAGGGACAGGTTTTTGTTTGTTTGTTTTTTGTTTCTCACCCCTCTAAGGGATAAATGCCACAGTTGGTGTACTTAAATATTTATCTTTAATTAAATTTAATATATTACCAAATTACTCCATTTTGTATGTGAAAGAAAATGATATCTAGAAGTATTTATCCCAATATCACTGAATTTTAATAGAATTTATTTTAAAAATGAATAACTTCAAAAATAATTCTAACTTGAATCTATGTGGTACATTAGTCATAATTTCTATGAATACTTGCTTTTTGTGTCAAAATATTTATACTCTTCCAAATGTTGCAGCTTTCTTAAATTAGGAAAAATTCACCAAGAGCTATGTAGTCACATTTTCAAAATTTATTAATCTTACTCTTTCTAAGAAATATTTTGTGAGACAAAAATTATAGGAATTCTTTTCTTAGTGACTGCTAATTTTTTAAGTTTAATGTTACTAAACTCTTACATGTATAGTAAGAGAACATTTAAATTTAAAATATTATTATAATAACAGGTAAGCAGTCAGGAAGACTGGATGCTAATGCTTAATTTAGAATGTTATCATTGAAAGTTATTGGAAAAGATGCCAAAATGGGCAAGCATTCAAAGCCTTCCCACTATCTACCTCCTTCATCCTAGATTTTTATTATTGGGTGTGAGAATTTATATTTTATGATCACAGGATGTGATGGAATTAGGAAGATATTGAAGGGAGGTGGTGATTAGGTCTTGAATGCAAAATACACTCTAACAAGCCAATTGCCTTAAGTCTTTTAATCCCTTCCTTTACTGTAAACTAAGGCAGATCTGAATTTCTATTTAATTCAGTGTGTAGCATCTTTTGGTCCAAGTTTCAGCCAGCTAACCAAACTGTCGGAGCCCTTTCTAACTTCCTAAGCTGCAACATTAAATGTAGAGTCTGCTTATGGTCCCATATCAATTTCATCTTGGTTCAAATATATGCCCCTTCTACCATTGTACCCCACTCTTAATATGCATTTCCACACATATTCTCCAGATTTATATCTGTAAAAATTGGAAAAATCAAATATTTCTTTTGGAGTGTAGCACATCTCCTCATGGGTCACACTTTATAACTCACCTTTGGGGACCTGCTAAGACTTGAGTCTAGTTATAGGTCTAGACGTGGTGGGAGTGGGTCATGAGAGAATCAGCAGTTTCTTGCAAGGTAACTGCCTCAGATGAAGCCAATACAGTTTTCTCAGGCAAAGCAGGGCTAATCTCCTCGAACAGGATGTAAAGGATACTTTTATTGGCAAATCAGATTCATCAGAATTTAGAGATTCAGTATCCATAGTTTCATCCCATATGTCCCCATTTCAATTTTCATTACCCCATTCCTTCCCAATGAATGCCTTCACTTTAACAGTAAACATCCTTTGAAGTTGGGAATTCAATTTGTGTTATAATTAAGCCACTTACTGAATCGGATTCTGTATTTGTTTTTCAGCTATCTCAGCTCCACGGTTATAGGTGATAAGGTTCACTTTCAAGGCAGACATGAAAGCTTTCAGGTCATATACACTGGCTTGAGCTGGGAATTCAAATCTCTGAATTCATCTTGTTCTTGTCCCACTTTTGTCAAATTAATGAATATAATCAATTGACTGGTTGACATCAAGAGCAGCCAGCCAATCTCATTACACTTATTAATTTGCCAAAATATTTGAATGTATTATAAAAATGGCCACACAGAACCTTAACTCTTTTTTGTATTTGATTATGAGTATCCTATGATGATATTTTATGCATTTTTAACACCTGTAACCATATCACACCATGGTCTGTTAGTGCTTTCTTTACTACTGTGAATAGAGTCATAGTGTCTTTCAATTAAATCAGATAGAGAAGCAATTGTGCAACCCCAGAAAAAAACTAGAAAACTCATCGTTAAGATTCTGTTCCCATAGAACTACTTTCAGTACCATAATCAATATTAGTCAGTCAGGGGTCTCCAGAAAAACAGACCTAACAGAGATATGTGTGTGTGTACGTTGTGTGTAGATAGAGAGAGAGAGTAAAAGAGACAGAAACCTATGGACAAAGACAGATTTTTTTTTGAGACAATATCTTACTCTGTGGCCAGGGCTAGAGTATAGTGGCATCCTCAAAGCTCACTACAACTGCAAAAATAAATTTTAAGAAATTACCTTGCATACTTGTGGATCCTTGGCAAGTATAAAATTGGCAGTGTAGGCTGTCAGGCTTGAGATTCAGGGGTTATATTTTGAGCCCCAAGGAAGTCAACTAACAGAATTCCTTCTTGTTGAGGAAGGTGAGACTTTTTAAATTAAGACTTACCACTGACTGAATGAGGCCCACCCACAACTGCACAACTCAAAGTCTGGTGATTTAAACTTTAATCTCGTTTTTAAAATAACTTCACAGAAACATTTAAAATAATCTTTGACCAAATAACTGTGCATAGCATTGTTAGAGTAGGAGACTAGGAGAAACGGCTGAGACCACATGCAGGGGCTTGAAGATCAGGTGCAGGTGTTAAAATAAACAACTTTTAAGCAGAAGCTCACTAGAGGGGCTGAAAACCACAGTCAAGAACTAGCTTCAGTTGGCTTGTCAATTATCTTCTGCCACCTTACATGAACTTTGGCTAATGGCAATATTATTTACATTGTGGTTTTAAAATTCTCTGCCCTTGAAATTGCCATGATGATTCTGAAACAACCATATAAAGTATGAAAAAGGGAGGGAACCCAATTCTAGGAATTACTACCCAAACTCTCAATAAAAGTTGACCCATTGGCCTTGAATATTCCTCCCCTCATTTAGTCAGACTACAAAAGATCTGAGACCACTTCCTCCCAGAGCAGCTATTGTTTTCTGAGCCTGCCCACACTCCTTCCTGAGTGTGTGTTTTCACTTTCAATAAAGCTTTTGCTTGCTTGGCTTATGTGGTGTGTCCTGAAATTCTTTCCCACAATGAACACCAATAACTTGGATAAACCTCCACTCGGAGGTTGGTGATAACATGACCTAGTCAAGTTGACACATGAAACTAGCGATCACATCTGACTTTTAGTAGTTCAGTGATCCTTTCTTTTCAATGTATTTCCTTCCATTAACAAATTTATACTGCTTCTCCAATTTCTTGGAATATTTCTTCCTTCACCTTACTAATATTTAAGTTTATATTCCTAAATAAATTAATTTCAAAACTTATAATACAATCTACTTTCACTGTCTCTAATTTTTCATTACACAGACATTTCTCTTTCAATTGCAGTTTGACTCAAATGAGATCTCAATGGCCAAACAATGACAATTTTGGTACTCATTTCCGTTTATATGACAATGAAAGTTAATGTTTTTCTGTTTTGCTTGTTTTTTACTCTTTCTTCTTTCTTTCATATCATTTTCCTCCCATTTCACTGTGTTAGTAAGGATAAGTTAGCTATTTATTATGTAGTAATAAATCCTGAAATATAAACAATGATTTCTTTTTACTTTCATAAAAAATTCTAATTTGGGTTGGGTGGCACTCTAGGAATGTTCTCCATGGTGGAAAAACTTAGAGACCCAAGTTACATTTATTTTCAGTCTCTTTCATTTTAATATAAACCTCCATGGTCACCACCAAACAGAAAGAAAAGAATGGAAGAGGTATACTGATCTGTAACTGATTTAGTCCAGAAGTGTTATGCAACATTCCTCTTCATAGTCTATTAGAAGTGGTCACATGAAGAGTTTTGCAAATGAGTGTGGGAAATATGTGAGGCTATCTGAGAATATTCTAGTAACTAAAATGTTCCTTTGCTCCACCTTCCAGAATAAAACTTACCCAGTCCTTCCAAAAGGAATACAAATCAGAGTTCCATCCAGTCGTTGCATCAGTTTCAAATTCAGGATCTTTGAGAATTAAGCTCCTGGACCTAATTATCAGGTCCAGCTGTAGCTCCTCTTGATCAGGAGAGCTTCATCCTAAACAAACACCTCCCATTCCCAAATTTTAATGATGGAACAGGGATAAGGCAATTGCAACAAACATTAGTATTCAAGGAAAATAAAGTGAAGAATGGGAAATGTAATATTCTCTGGTCTGTAGTATTTAAAAAACCCTCTTGGGCAAACATTGTTAAGCCTCCCGCTGTAGAAATGGGGAAGTTTCCTTGATGAATATCTGAGTCTCCTCCATGGCAGTAACTCTCTTGTCTGCATCTCTAGAGTGTTTAAATTTGCTCTCCAGGAACTCTCCTTATTCCAGTGTTTTTGGCTATTTATGAAGTGAATATTGGGAAATAAGCCCCTCTTCACACTTATCCACTGCTGCATAATAAAATGCTCTAAAAATTAGTGGATCCAAAAATCTCACAGTTTACTTATACTATTTATAATAGGTAAAATTTCACATTTCAGTCTTACCTTTTGGCCAAGGCGTTTCAATTAACTGACAATTGTTATAGGATGTAGACTTCTCAAAGCTTTCTGAAACTCCAGCTTTTCATGCCTGGAAAACAGAACCAATTGGTTTTTCCAATCCAGAAAAGCTTCTAATTCCTGAATTATTAATATTTCAAATTTCCTTCACTGATTTTTGCAAACACCATGAAACATGAAATCACATATTTTTGATAACATTTTACCAGAGGAAGTTAAAATTATACAACCAAAAATACCAATATCCTATTTTATGTCCTCCTTCCCTAGAGCTACAACTTCTTTAGGCACATAGACTGGCTTTCTAGTTGCCTTAGGTGATATCCCATAAATTGTTTGCCACTTCATAAGATGGTTTTCCATCTGTTCAGCTGTGCGTATCAGTTTCCTCCCCATCCTCTGTCCATCTATCTAGCCAATACTGCATAAATTTTAGGTTTTATTACATTAGCATAATATTTTCCCTACTGATATGCAAAGAAGAGAGCTTGGAGAATGCTCAACTCCAATTAATTGCCTCAAGCTGTGAGTGAGGTACACATTTCTATTTCTGAGGACAAAATCCTAAACAAGGGCGACTTGGAACCTTAGTCTTTCTGAATGAAAAGCAAAAGAATCGAATGTGGAAAACATAATATTGTCTTTATTGATTCTACAATTATATATATATTTTTCTTATTTCTCTTTTATAAACTGTATTCTGAGCCCTTTTGCCCAAAATTTTCTCTTACATTTACAATTGTATACTATTTACAATCCTGTTTCTTTATATTCTTTCCTTTCAAGTGAAGATAATATTTATTACCCACATAGAACAGACATATATGTGTCATTTACTTTATATCCATTATGGCATTTAATTTTCACAATTCTCCAACCACAGATGTTTACCTAATTATATTAAAGGGAAGCTAACCCAGGTTTGTCTAATGCAAAAATAAATACTCTATGCATTACATGATGGTACTTTAAATATGTCCATGTCTATGTCTTCATCTCTCACATCAATAGAGTCTCAATCTACACAAGCTCATGAACTTTATAATCATGAGTCTAAACTGGCTCACCAGCATGACATAATTCTAAGTTCCCTAATTATCTCAACCTTAACATGTTTCTAAATCAAATATACACCTTTCACTTTTTCTTGAAGAACATGTCCTTTACTCTGCTTTTAATCACATGCACCCAGAATCCTAGACCTTTTTTTTTTTGGCACCTGGACAAAGTAAGGTAGATTATTACAATCAGAATTACAAGAAAACTCATCCAGAATGAAACATGAAAATAAATCCTGACATGCAATCACATCAAAGGTAAAGCACAAATGCTGGAGATAGAAGATCAGAGCCAGCAGGGACACAACAATGACAGGATGCAGAGCCTTCAGAGTGTGTCTCGTGTGCAGGAGTTGAGCAGCTGCAGAACCTGCAGAAGACACTTGGCCTGGGTTGTAAGACAAGAGGCCACTGAGCTGGCTTAGATGCTGATTTCTTCACTTCACTTAATGACACTGACAAATTTATTTTGGGTACTCATAACTGTGTTCTTAGAATTGATTCAGAGCCTTAAATATTTCTTGTTTTCCAGAACCAATCACGTACTTTCCATGCAACTCCACTTCAGTTACATTTTTTGTTATCTCTCTTGTATTCAGCCTCATTCCTACCAACCTAGCTCAGGCACTTAGCTATTTTTTACTTGGCTTATTGCAATTACCTCTTAGCTGGTTTTTAATTTATTTGTGCAATTATTGTTGATTTTCTGTCCCATAGCCTTCCCTGCTCCCATTTTTTTTCCCCTCAAAAGCAAACACATAATCTTTAAGCAGAAAAATCCAAGGAACTTGGCTTATAAATAAAGCAAGAGCTTGTCCTCAAACCCTTCTTAATAAAAGATAGGAGGGGAAACTAGGACTTCGTGTGAAAATTTCTTTCCTTAAGTGCACACACATGTACACCAAGGACAAAACGTCATTTTCTTCTTCATAGGCAGTGTTTATTTGTGTTTGCATGTGGCATCTGGGGCTGGTTTAAACAAGCTCTGTCCCTGAGAAGAATTTGCTTATACAAAGAAGATGACAGAACAAAACCAGAAAAATCTCCTACATCTTTGATAATGTTGCACCCCTGAACCAACTCTGGAAACTTTTGCTCTTCTAATCTTATAAGGAATATATATGTATATAATTAATTCCCTTATTGTTGAAGCCACCAATTGTGAAGTGCTGTTTCTTACAACAGAGCGTGCTGAATTGATTAAGCCACAAGTCTTGTATATTTAATCTGTGTTTCACAATCAGGCTAGTCAGAGTTGTTCAAACTCGACACACACATTTTCACTTTGCTGTCGCCCCGCTGCTACCTCCTCCTGGGATGTCAGGCCCATTCACGTACTTCTTAACCAAAACGGTTTCCATTCTCTAACGTTCAATTTAAACAAAAGAAAATAGTAAGCTTCCCTGTATTGCCCTAACCTGATGTGACTTCTCCTTTCTTTCAAATCGCACACATCTAGAATTTTGAACCCTGTGAGACATCTACCAGTGTTGGCAGAAAGTAGTCTGAAGTTTCTACAGACCAGAGTTTGCAGTGTTACTCTCCTGTTTAGAAATCAGTGATTCCAGGAGATTTACTTAGTCTTTCTTATTCTTAGCATATTTATTTTTAAAATGTGCATAATAACACTTTTTTTATTGGATTCACAGGAGGATTAAATCCCAGTTCTGTCCTTACAGATTGCAATTCTAAGAGAGAGCTGCTTAATTTCCTACATATATAAAATGTGGATAATAATAACACCTACCTAATAGGCTTTTATCCAGAATCAAATGGATTAACATAGGTAAAACACTTACGGTAGTGCTTGGCACATGGGCAATACTATCTACATTTTTGCTATCAATATTAGTAAACTGCTTGACACATAATGTGCCCTTGATAAATTATTATTATTATTAATTCATGTTTTTACATTATTTATCTTATTAATACTTTTGTTTACCTACCTAGAAAACACTCCTTACTTCACTGTAAATATCTAGAATTTAGAAAATATTATACAAGTTGTTTAGATTCTAGAACTATAGCCACAGAGAGATCTCAGCAGATATTTTAAAATTATACTTATTCCTCAAACAGTATCTAACACAAAGTGCAATATAATTCTAAGAATAAATTGTTAAGATTTATTGTCCCCAATATTAAGAAAAATGAAAGCCATCATTGAAGTACATACAAAAATAACAATAAAATTGAATCAATATAATTTTCCATTGATAAAAGATTGATAAAATAAATCATGGTACACTTATCAAAAAAAAATCTAACAGTTGTTAAATAGAAAAGTGCTTTAAAATATAGATTTTTATTGCTATTCAGGTATAGCAAGGCCAACAGATCAGAAGATGATTGTCATTGAAAAGATAGTTTATTTTCCTCACAGATTCCAAGAAAAGGGGGCATGCAATGGCATTGCAGGCTGATCTCAAGGTCAGTCTGAGGCAGGACAAGGGAGGGGAAAATAGTTTTTATTAACCAGTACACCAAAGCTTTTTGTTTTTAATGACCACCATAGTAGACTGCATTGGCCTTAGAAGTACATAGCATGGTCCCTACATGTGGGCTTTTCCACTGACCAGCTCTGTCAGCTCTTCTGGGAAATTCACTTCTGTCAGTATTAGTTTACTTAGCAGTAAAACAAGAAAAATAACTTATTTCACAAGATTTCATTTGGGATTAGATGATATGAAGCGTTATGTAAGCTGCAAAGAATATGCCATTTATTCTCTTTTATTTTGCTAAGACACGGTGTTGCATTATTGCCTGGGCTAGAGTAAAGTGACACCATCATAGTTCACTGCAACCTCAAATTCTCAAATTTCTGGGCACAGGTGAACCTACTGCCTCAGCCTCCCAAGTAGCTGGGACTACAGACACACACCACTGCGCTGGCTAATTTTTGTAGTTTTGTGGGGTATTTTTGTTTGCTTGTTTGTAGAGATGGGATCTTGCTCTTGCTCAGGCCATCTCCAACTCTTGGTCTCAAGTGATCTTCTCACCTTGGCCTCCCAAAGTGCTAGAATTACAGGCATGAATCACCACTCCAGGCCACTATATATACTTTTAATGTTTTTCTGTCTACACCCCTAGCCTTTAAGTACCATGAAACTGAGTCTGTTTTTGTTCACCATTGTATTCCCGTCTCCCAGGACAGTGCTTGGTGAATAAAAGGCTTTCAACAACAACAACAGAAACAGCAACAACAAAAATAGTCTTTAATATTGTTCCCATGGGAAGGAATGGATGAAGTGAGGTAAATAGGTTTAAAATTGGCTAGTGAAAATAATTTCCACAGGTTCTGGGGCATAATGATTGTCCTTAGTTGTCCTATTACTTGGTCATGGGATGATTAAGACAGGGAAATGGTGGCCTTGAGTATGACCTCTATGAAGGAGGTGGTTGGGGATTTGAGCTCTGGATTGCTTGATTTGTACATAAAAAGCATGCTTGAAGACAATGGTTTGCTATCTGTAGGAATTAGCTAACACTGGAAGGGGCAGTTCCTCTGCAGTCAGCAAGGCTCCAAGAAGTCAAAGCATCAAATATGGAAACTAGAAAATGTGGATACTACAAAAAGGCAAATCAGTGTGCCATAGAAAGAAGTCAGGGGAAGGTAATATTGCATTGTTGTGTAAGAATAAGTTTAAACTATCAGTGATCTGTGGTTGCTCTACATTTTTCTACTGGGATGCTTAGAAACATAATACTAACTTTTGAAAAACAGGGATGAAAGTGTGATTTGTGATGTTTAAAGTCTAAAACTCACCTTTTTATACCAGCTGGCTTACATTGTGTTATTAAATGTGGGTAGATGGTTGTATGCACCTGGTTTTAGGTAGATGACTAGTGAGGTTTAACAACTCTTAAGTAAACTTGCACCTTGGCTCACCTTGGACTAAAGTGTCTCACATCTGTCTTGATGGAGCATCTGCTGTGTGATGGAGAAAGAGCTCTGAGATCTAAAGAGCTCTGAGTCTAGCATAGACTTCTCTGATGTTTGCTTGTGCCTCCTTCTGCTGTACCGTATATCTTCATTAAAACCTGACATGAATGCACCCTGTGGAGTCTCCTGTGTCCTCTCAGTTACCTGACCTTTTGTAATTGCTATAACTGTTATATATCATCTCTCTTATTTGTGAAAAGTAAATACATATGTATGTGTATATGTGAATTAAATATGAATAAAATGAAAACCATTTTTATTAGTTTATTAATGTAAGAATTAAAATAAAAGTAAATGCACTGCCATTAATATATTGGTCTTTCCTCAGATCTTTGTGGCAAATATAATAAAATCAAAAGTGAAATAGCATAATTACTACCATTTTAATTTGTAGTTTTAAATAATAAAAACATAAGTGCACAGAGTTTGATTGTATTTAATAGAGATTAATGGTGGATTTGAGTAATAAAATTGGATAAGTTAAAACATTTAAATCCTTAGTACATATGTATATATTCTATACTAATTTTCTTACATTTAGATAGATTTTTTTTTGTCATATAACCTAGAATACACTTACTAACAGCACATGGATTCACAGCTTAATGCATTTTAAGCAGCATGATTTCAAAAAAGGTTGTTCTTATCTGGACTAGTTCTTCCTGTTTGTTCTACAGACCATAGTTGAAGTACAGTGGAGGAAAGTAGCACATTTCATTTCTCTAAAAACTGAGAAAGTTATGGGGCTCAGAGTTACAGAGCACTCACTCCACTTCCCATATGTGCCTCTCCAGGGGCACCAAACAAACCTTAGCGGTACTAACATACACAAGTATCACATTTTTACACAATATGAAGCACTTTCCTCATTCATTACATCACAGTGATCTGTGAAATAGGTTATCAAAACTATTATTTTTTCTAATTTATGCATGATAATACTCCAAACATTTTTGTTTGCAATATTATCCACATTTTGTCTTTCAAAGCATATCTAACAACTGAATTTTCCTCTTCAACAAATGAAAATATCTGTTGGATTGAACTATATATTATTCATATTTCTCTCTATGGCACTTATAAGCATTTATAAATAAATATAAATAAGTATTCAATAAAAGATAAGTAAATTCAATTGAACTTAATTACCATTTATATCACTAATAATCTTTCTTTAACATAAGATGCACAGAAACGATGTATTCTAGCTAGTAGAGGAATCTCTGCAAACAAAGCAGAAATCCTAACAACCACTGCAGAGAGAGTAGGGAAATCTCTGGGTCTGTAGACATATGACGGTATTTTATAGTGAGAGAAAAAATATGTAGTTTGTATATCAATCAGGTTTGATATTTTTCACTACAGAGCAAATGAGTAAAACAGAGATCATATGTATCAAATGTCTTGATGGTCACACATGAAATTATCAGTGGAAAAGTATTAACACCCCAAACCGTAGCATCAGATATTTTCTATTTCCCTGTTTTCTAGATATCTGCCAGGTTCCCATCTTACCCACCAAGAATGAAGAAGGGTCTTGGAGGCAGATATATATGGGCTTGTGGGATATAAAATATGCATATGGACATTCTCATGGTACCCCCTTGGCAGCCTTCACTCTAACACTTGCTCTTCTGTGCAGAAATAATATGTCCATGCAAAGTTATATTTGTGCCTGTTGTCTCACTGCCCATTGCAGGTGAAACATTTTCCATGTAACTATGAAGAAGAAGGAAAGGCCCAGGAAATGTATAATCTCCCTTTTCACTCCTTTTCACTGGCTAAATGAAGCTAACATAACAGGTAAAAATACACATCTTGATTTGGGCTATGGGAATGAAACAGAAAGTGCACATGTCCTACTCAATTGTCACTAGAATCAGTGCAACATGAACTCAGTAAATTAGGTCCATATGGAAAGAAAAAGAAATATAATTGAAAGCCCTGCAGCAGCAAAGTAATTTTAGGACACATCATCTAAGGCCATTAGGTTCAGTCTCCACCTGTGCTACAGATCAAAGACGTCTATAATTGCTGAAAGGTATCTCTAAGGGTATGTTTTTCCAGCAAGGGGAAGGACAATGGGTTGTGTCCAATACTGTTGTGTACAAGCTAATTTTGAAAGTTGCGCGTGTGAGAGCTGATGAATAAGGAGGTGGACAGAAACAACATTCCTCCATTTAGGACTCCAAAAAGAATGGTTTTCCTCTAAGCCCCTCTTGTTTGGGGAGGATTTCAAAGCCCTGCTTCTACTTAATTACCTGTTACAGCCTTTACCTCTGCTGCCAGGCTTTGCATCCTCTTTGCCGCCTTCCAGAACAACTGCCAAGGCTGCTCCTATTCCTATTTTTATGCTTTGGCTCGCTGAAAACTCTCCTGGCAATAGCCCGAGGGCATAGATAAGCTCCGCCATAACAGTGCCAAGTTTTTAAAATGCCTTTCCCTGAATGTCTTTACTTTGTTACAGTGTGTGCAATGGAGTTCTCACATGTAGTTCCAAAAGGATACAGTTCCTTCTAAAGGGATGATTCTTTCTATTGGATTAGGAATTTCTTCCTCTTAGTTTTTTAGCCTAAATGGATCATTTGACTTTAATTTCTATGGTTGTGTTCTCCATAAATAGATACACATTTAGAACTTCTTAGACTGGCTCTTAGATTTGATAATACTTTTTAGACTACTAAAGTTTGAGAAGCTGTCTAATTCTGTCTACTATAGCCATTTTTTCCTAAATGGGCACAGTTGCACAAAATAGATTTGACTCATGTTTGACCTATTTCACTTCTCTTCTTCAAGAAAAGGACAATTAATATGATTTGATGTCTATTTCCTTTAATGATTTTGTTTATGGATAACCACCCAGAACTTTCAACTTCTAATTTACCTGATCATAACTTTGACTTGTATATGCGATTTTTATTCAATTTCATTATTCCATTTCTAGAGTTTTATATCTTTTTCATTTGTCCAACTCAAAATGCAAATTACTAGGATGCGACATAATTATGAAGTATTCCCAAGTCCTTTGTCACTGATACAACACACTCTTGCCAAAGACCACGGGAATACACCTGTAGTTGAACAAATTGGGTTTCCTTCTCCTTTCAGCAGTTGAGACTGCACAGGACATGGAACTGTAAGGTGTTTCACTAAGAGTATGTTGTAAAGGATGTAGTATTAGATTTGGACTCTAGTTAGGTGATTTCAGGAAGGTTTCCAGAAAGAATGGCTTTACTGTGTATCTTATGATGTCAGGAAGTGGGGGTAAATCTAGTATCTTAATCTTATTCAGAAGGAGAGAGGACAAAAGCAAAGCTGCAGCTGTAATTGGGAATAAGTAGCAGTCCTTTATATCGGTCAGAAGAAAAGAAATGTTTAGAATTTTTCACTGTTTGTACAATGTTCCAATTTTTGTCTGTGTTCAGACAGGACTATACAGTAGTCTTGTTTCTGTCTTGATCAATGACCGACAACATGACCTCCTTTGAGTTAATGTTTTATAAAATTTCTTATGATAAACAGGAGAACACCAAGGTCTAGCTGATATTGCTGATCCAGTTCCCAGATGTTGGGGGTCTCTTTGTTCTTTCTCAGTAACGATGAATTTCCTATATTTTTTTTAAAAAGATGTATTGATTTATAATAGATATAAAATAAACCGCTATACTTAAAACATACAGCTGGATGTTTTGACATAAATATTCATCTATGCAACCAGTGTCACAATCAAGTTAATGATCTAATCAGGCATCCCCAAAAGTTTCCTTCCTTCCCAACCCCCACCCCATCCCCAGGCACCCACTGATCTGTTTTCTGTCACTACTCGTTAATTTACATTTCTAGAATTGAACATAAATTGAATCACACAGTGTGCACTCCTTTTCTGGGTGCATGGTGGTCTGGCTTCTTTCACCCAGTATAATTATTTTGAAATTCTTCTATATTTTGGTATGTGTTGATACTTCATTTATTATATTTCAGAGAAGTAATCCATCTTATGAATATACCACAGCTTTTTTTATCCATTCACCCATTGACAGGCATTTGGGTTGTTTCTAATTTTTGGTTGTTATTAATAAAGCCGCAATATATATATTCATGTACAAGTTTTTGCATGTACATATGCTTTCATTTTCCTGTTCTTCAGAAATCACTAAGAGTGGGATGTCTTGGTCACATGGCACTTGCATGGTTAACTTTGATAAAGGCCCAACTTTTCTCTAAAGTGGTAGTAGATTTTACATTTCCATCAATAGTGTTTGAGAATTTCACTTCTTCCAAATATCTTAACACTTGATGTAGTCAGTTATTTTAATTTTCATCATTCTAATAGGTAGGTAGTAAAGTCTCATTGTGTTTTTAATTTGCCTTTGTCTAATAACTGGTAATATCGAGCATCTCTGTATGTGCTTGTCTGCTGTCTTCTTTGCTGATATGTCTGTTCAAATCAATTTTCTATTTTTACTGGCTTTTTATATTATTATTGAGTAGAGTCCTTTATTTGCTTTTTATCAGATATACAAATTTTAAATAGCTTATATTATCTTTTTATTTATTTAAGTTTGTCTTTTGAAGAGCAGAATTTATTATTTTGGTGAAGTCTAGTTTGCTAATTAGACTTTTATGAATTAGGTTTTTGTTTTGAATGTAAGAAAGATATTTGCTTAAATCAAGTTCACAGATGTTTTCACCTAGGAATTTTATAATTTCAGGCTAATGTATATCTAATCAATTTTGAGTTAATATGTATATATGATATAAGATATGGATCCAGGTCAATTTACTTTATATGGATGTCTAATAGTTGTAGTACTATCTGTTGTAAAGACTATTCTTCACTGAATTGCCTATGTACCTTTCATGAAAAAATAATTTCCATATATATGTGTAGCTCTATTTCTGAACTTTATTTTCTCCTCATCTATTTTTTCTATCTTTAGGCAAATATTAGACAATATCAATTGCTATACCTTTATAATAAATTTTGAAATAAGTCTGGAAGTTTCTTAATAAATTTTTTAGGAATAGCTATAAATTTATAAAAAGATGCAGAGATTGTACAGATAATATAGACAGATAATGTCTATATTCTCCATAACCAGTCTCCCTTTTTATTAATAACTTAAAATTTTGCATTTAATGAACCAATATGGATGTTATTTATCAATATTTTTCATTAAATAAATCCATATTTTATTCAGTATCTTTAGTTTTTCTTACAGTTTAGTTTTCTCCTTTAGTTTATCCCATCTTGAATATCACATCACATTCAGTTGTCAAGTCTTTTAGACTCTTCTTAGCTACCACAGTGGCTCAGACTTTCCTTGCTTTTGATAACCTTGATAGCTTTGAGAAATCATAGTCAGGTATTTTGCTGAATTTCTTTCAATTTGAATTTGTCGTTTGACTCATAATCAGACTAGGTTTATGTGTTTCGGGGAGTAAGACAGCTGAGGTAACGCATCATTCCCATCACATAATATTGAGGGTACATGATTAGTTTTGATGCTAACTTTGACCGCCTGGCTGAGACAGCGTTTGTCAAAATTCTCCACTGTAAAGTTAATTTTCCTCCACACTTTCTAGACTGCACTGTTTAGAAAAAAGTCACCATGCACATTTCACACCATTTGTGAGCTCATCCTCTCAAAGGAGAAACAGCTGCACAAATTATTAGGAATTCTTCTGCATGAGAGATTTGCCAGTTTCCATTTGTTTACATCAACATATGCTCATGTATATTTACTTTTTACTTTGGATCATAACGTTGTTTTATATTGTCACACAATTATTCCATATTTAGTCTTTGGGAGCCATTTCAATTGACACTTGATATGCCCCCATTATATTGTTTTATTTTGAGCACTTCTGTACTGTCTAGCACTAAAAGATACAAGAGGTTTATTTTATATATTCTCTGCCTCAGTCCTAAAATCACTCATTTCTGTAAGGAGATATGATTTATTTTCTTGGACAATGACATATTAGAAAGGAAGATATAAGTTCTAGATGTTCTTATTGCTCTAGGGCCTCTCAGCTAGCAGAGCAGAGAAATGTATTATTATGTACTAACCTTTATGTGTACACATTTGTAAATTTTGTGTGCATGGCATTGCTATCTTTATTAAGTTACACGTAACTTCACGATGATGTATCCAGCTCTAATTGGTTAGCTCATGGTCATTCTAGCTTCTTCCCCTTATTTATTTGTAACCTTCCACTCCATCAGTGAGAAACCCAGCTCCCACGGTCCACACCCATCACTCGATGTTCGATCACAGTATACTTGCATATGATCTCAGATTTGTTAACCTGTGCTTCCGTGGGGAACAGCATTAAAGGCTGGAGCCCAGCGCCTGTGCTCAGTTTCTTTGTCCTTTAACCTCACTTGGCTTTGAAATTAATGTACAAACCCCAGCTCTATTTTTGTTACTGTTAACATGCTATATATTTCTCCATCTCTTTATTTTTACTTTGAACTCTTCACTTTTAACCAAGCTGACTATATTTAAAATTGGTTTGTTATAGACACAATATAGCTTAGTCTTTTCTTTTTTGTAATCTATTCTGACTATATATATCTTTTTAATTTCAGTTTGTGAAATTGCTAGTGACCTATCTTCAAATTGCTAATTCTTTCGTTGGCTGCATTGAATCTATTGACAACCCATGTAAGGCATTCTTCATTTATGTTGCTGTGTGTGATTTCTAGACATAAAATGATACTTCTTTTTCTTGGAGTTATCATCTCTTAACTTATCTTACCCTTCTGTTTTTGTATGTTTACATATTTTTCCATTACAGCTATCAAAATAATAGTCATAATTATTTAAAATTCTGTGACTGATTCCAACATCTGTATCATATCTCAATTTGATTGTGATATTTGCATTGTTCCTTCTAACTGTGTTTTTTATTGTTGTTAAGAATACTTTGTAATTGTTTTTTTTGGAAATTGGACATGATGTATCTGGTAATATAAATGGGTATACAGGCTTTCATTTTAAGGATTTTTGATAACCTGGCTAAATGTTGGGCTGTGTACAATGTTTTAACTATAGTCAACAAAGACTGAACATTCACCTAATATCCTTGGGTTTTGTTTTGATTTGTTTTTTCTCCCCTCTTGACTTTGGGGCTTTACTATATACATCTCCTCAGAAAGTCTGTCCTAACATTCTTTCATCTGTAATCCACTGAATCTGTAATCCAGCTGAAAGTAGGTTTCAGTACTGTGCTTAGGTAAAATCCTTTCTGTTGTATAGCAGGACTCTGTTATAAGGAAGGCTCCGAATGTATTTCACAATGATTACTCTTGCCAGATCCTCGAGTGGCTCGTTTTTGGAGACTCTCACCCTGAGAACCGGGTGGGGTTTCTGGTAGAATAATGAATTAAAGTTTGTGGATCCTAAGAACCATGGCCCTAGGAGTTTGTTATTTTAGTACTAGTGCACACTGGCAATCCTTCTAGATGTTCCTTCCATTTTATGGGTCCAGTGACTTCTGCCTTGTGTAAGCAGGTCTCGGTTACTGTAGATGGGCCTGCCTACAGATTTTTGGAGATGGTTGGTCCTGTGATCACAGCTTTCCAACGGGTTCAAGAAGAGTTGTTGATATTCGTTGAGATTCAGTTGTTACACATTTTTTTTATTAATAATAGAGACAGGATTGATAACTTCCTTGTTCATTGCATGTCAGAGATAAAAACCTTATTCTCTAGTAATATTTTATTGATTTTATGATATATTGAATCTTAATTTGTTAGGTGCTGTCCATTTTAGTTTTTTGTAAATATTTTTGGACTTTTTTTCTGAGAAGAACTTTAGTTGATTGAAAATTGTTTGATCCTTTTTGGTATCACTTTTTGTATTTGTTAGCCAGGACAGAGCCTCAAACTAGGGCTAATTATTTTGTACTACTGAGGCAAGATCTATTTATGTATTCCACCCAGTTTCTCATTAATCTTAAGGCTTTATAGTCAGATTGAGGGGAATAGTCACTTTTCTCAGCCTTGTGTGACCATGAGGACTGTTCATTCAAATACTTTTCAATAGTTCTTTCACCAGCTTCAGGTAATTTATTTTCATGCATGTGATGATCAGTACTCAGATGAATAATAAAATGCATCCCTCTAAAGATCTCTGGAATTCTTACTCTAGGCAGCTCTATCCTTTCCAGCATACTGTATTTCTAGCTAATTTATTCTCCCAAGACTGTAAGCACCATCTCAACTCAAGTTTTTCAGTATCTACCTATGTTCTTCTTCCTGTACCACTGTATCACACACTAGAAACTCTCATGGAAGTAAGCTGGGGCTTTCTCGCTCTCTCTCTCTTTTTTTTTTTTTTCTTTTGAAGTATATTTCAGGGATTACTTAATTTATTGCCTGATGTTCAGTGTCTTACAAAACCACTGTCATTTTTTTTTTTTTAGTTGTCTTAGGTTTGATGGGAATTCCAGGCTCTGTTATGTCATCTTGACAGGATGCAGATGGAGTAGCAACGGTCAGTGTTCTTTAATTAAAACAATTTCAATTTTTTTCTATAAAAATGTCTGTTCTATTCACTTGAATTTTCTCATTCTTTCTTGGTTTTAAGAAAAGAGGTTGAAGTTAAAATTAAACTACTGACAAATCATAGGTCTCCAAATTGAAAATTGTCTCTGTCCTCTCTATGTGACTCTGTCTTCATCCTAATGAGCAGATTCAAAACTCACTTCCTTCTGATTTATTTACAGATTTAATCTACTCTAATTATTACTGAGATCCCTTTGCCTTTTTGTGTCTTTTACTGTACTCATTTACACTTTGGTTATTTTTTATATTAAAATTTCTATCGATATTTTATTTTTTCCATTAGCCTTCTGGATAAAAATATTTTTTTCTATATATTTATCTCAAGTTGTGCAAGCATGATTAAAATTATTGACTAAATCAATTTCAACTTTTTTCAAATAATTCAAAACATGCTGAATCCAATGATGACTTCACAAATTCCCCTATTGAGTAAAACTTAGGCAACCTAGAGCTCTTCGTTTTTGTATTAAGACATCAGATTATAATGTAAAACATATATAGAAAATAATTGGTCAATAATTGCATTAACTTTCTAGAAAATGTTGTTTGTTTCCTGTCTTATTAATTAAATTGTACCCTTCCAGCTTCAACTCTTGAAATGATGTTGATTAAATAATGATCTAATAGAAGTTATTTAGGGATAAATGAAAAATGAATTTGAAGAAGGCTTAATAAAGAGATAATTTCCAATACCTGAATTGAGTACATTACAGCATTTCTATTGAATGGAAAAATGAATGGATGCATATATTTTGTTTTATATATATATTTATACATATATATAAATATGTAAGCAAATGTGTGTTTACAGACATGTTAGTGTGTATATGTGTATTTAGATTCATTCATAACTATTATTTTGATATTTGCCTAAAATCTTGTTTTGTCAGGAAAAATCCAACTCAATTTTGTGATATTCTACTCAGGCTATCCGAAAGGTAGCATGATCAGAACTGCCAACAAACTCTATTTCTCTGGACACACTGCTTGATCTAGCAGTAGGGATATAATGGAAGCTGGATCAACCAGAAGATGCATGATAATGGGATTATAGAGGGAAGTGGTATTTGTCATTCCCTAGAATCATGTAGGCCAGGTGAACTAGGGCTGCCTTGAAGAAGACTGGAAAAGAATCAGAGAAAAGAGGAACCAGGGAAGGGAGAAGGGATGACTGATTGAGAAAGAACCCTGGTGACATCATTTGAACTACCGGACTCATATCTGCCTAAAAGCAGTATCTTTCCTCGGACTTGTAGATACCAAAGGCAATGCAATGTCTTTTTCACTTTAACTTAGTTTCCATTGGATTTCATTCATTGTAGTGGAAACAACAATAAGAGAATTTTAACACAGTTATTTAATTTTCTATGTGGAATGATGCAAACATTCCTGTTGGGAGCAATTTTCCCTCTAAAAGCAAGCAGTTTGGAAGAACTTCAGCCATTTTTTTGTAAATATAGAAACCTAATCTTATAAATTTTATCAAGTGATTTTAATGTGAATATTCTGTAGAAGTAGACTATGAAAATAATTGTGACATCCAAAAAGCAATTTTTAAAAAATCGTATCATGCACTTTGTAGAAGATACATTGGATGTACTTTAAAATAATTCAGAACTAATGAAATCTAATGATAAATAACTAAAGTCCATATTTCAAAACCCTTTAGTGGGGAGTGATAGCATAATAAATATTTCTGATGACAACATCAATTTCGTTACCCACATTTCTTAATGAATCGTTTCATTTTCAATTATAGTGACAGCAAATTTGATGAACTATTTTTAATACTTTTGACTCATGAAAACATTTAGCAAATAATATCAATAAAACACTAACTTTCCAATATGATATACAGTAAACTTTTAAGTTTCATCCTCACTGATTTCAAAAGTTCTTGTTGGCTTTGTGACTAAGTAGAGAAAGAAATGAGGACAGCGTATGCACAAGTTGTGGGAAGCCTTCATCATGCTTTCCTGTCTTCTGAGACTATCTAGGTGATCCAGGTGTCCTCATTTCTTACACTTCATTTCTCCAGCTTGTAATTAAATGCATTATGACTCCCAGTGGTCTTCGAATTTAATTACAAATGCCATAGCATTGATAATTATTGCCTGGAGAAATAAAGACTAAATGATACCACAAGCCTTGTTGGTGCAAGTTCTCCATCTTTCTTCATCCCTACACATAAAGGCTCATGCAGAGTTGTAACAACATATTTCTACAGCTCAATTTCAAATTTCTTTGTTCTAAGACATTTGAAACAGCATGCTTATATTTAAAGCAGAAACTTGCACCAAATCATGAAATGTCTTTACCTTACTTAGGATAGCACCTCAATAAAGTATAAATATCACATATGCAGTGATACGGCTTCTCATATGTTTTCTAGTATCATGTGGATGCTGATGATGGATGTGCCTAACATTTATTATTTGTGTTTTAAACAAGGAGCTTACTTAGTTCTTTCTACTAGGTTTCTACAACATCAAATGCATTAAATGAATTAATGAATGTAATTCAGAATAAAATTGTGGGGCTTCCAGGCCTGTTTCAAATATTCAATACCCCTAGTTCTCTACAGATCTGTTCATAGAAAATTCCTTTGGTCATTGGAGAGGATCACTTTCCCTTTCCAGTTGCTGTGTTTTGAAAAACACAATAGCAGGTGACCTAACAACAAGAAACTTCTAGTTCTCATTATATTTTTAATTTTAGCTTTTTGAAAAAAAGAATGGAAAGTTATTTAATGGACACCATGTACCCAGTAGCATCCCCAACTCTAACTTCATAGACTATTTTTAAAAATTTATTTTTTCAGTGATTTGTTCTGCAGATTCTCCTAAATGTTGTTCAACTAGTTGGAGGATATGTGCAATTACACTATCGGCCACGCATCATGTTAGAATTTAGAGATAACATGACTGAACAAAAAGTATGACTCTCATAAGGCTTGTTTTCTTTTTGCAAGACAGAGAGAAAGCAAACAATTACAATTTGTTAGAGTCTCTTATGTTGCATATTTACTAGTCATGTTTTTCAGTATTTTCCATGAGTGCAAATTGACCATGTTATTAAGCAGGTAAGCCCAAATTCAGTAGCCTGGGGCTTTAAATGCGTTCAAGGCACACAATCCATATTTGTAGTTTTCTTATTAAAACATTAAACGAATCTGAAATATCAGGAAGATTCTTTGATAGAGTCTATATATTCTTAAATGCCATTGATGTTGTCTACTTTTAGATTAAATTTATGTGTGTTATTATATTGTTGAATGTAAATTATGCTATACTTTTTACTATGTATGTGTGTATGTGTATATAGATATGTATAATTAGATATATTAATTAGATTGTTCCTCATATCATTTTCTGGGATAATATAACTAGATTTTTTGAGTTTTCAACGTGTTTTAATTTTGTACTGTTTATGAATAGTTTTTGTTATGTTACTATTTTACTTTCAAATTCTCATGAAGACATTTTAGTTTATAATAATCTCAGTGAATCTTAGCATGGTTCATTTTATTTGCATGTTTCTATTAGAATTTTTAATTTTTTTTTATTTGAGCATATTACAGGGGTACAAATGTTTAGGTTATGTATATTGCCCTTGCCCCACCTGAGTCAGAGCTTCAAGCATGTCCATCCCTCACATGGTGCACACCGCACCCATTACGTGTGTATATACTCATCCCCTCCTCCCACCTCCCACCTGGCCAACACCCAATGAATGAATTTGATATTATTATGCTTGTGTTGTTCCTTATTCACCCTTAAATGATGGATACAAGTTTTATTCAAACTATTTTATTTCAAATAAATTATGGTCTATATTTCTGAATTTAAAATATGAATATAGTTGCTTCCATTTCCTTTATCTTGAGAGGCAGTGCAGCTTGCTAAGAACACAGAATTTGATGCCAGATTGCCTGGGTCAAAATCTTGGTTTTGCTACTTTATAGATGTATGATTTTGGGTAAATTCATTAATTTCATTCCTCCTCATTTTCTTTACAGTAATACCAGTCCATTGGGTTGTAACAAAAATTAAAGAATTTATTGTATATAAAGCATGGAAACATGATAAGGGTAGAAGGTTTATTTCATCATATAATAAAGCAGTGAAATTTTGCTCCTCATGAGACATTAGACTCTGAGATCATGAAGGTGTGTTTCCTAAAATGACTTCATAATCATCTAACAAAGACATTAAGAAGTCCCAGAGACAGGATGAGAGGTTGATTATGCTTTTCTCTAAAATAAAGACTCGTTTTTTAGTTTTTGTTTTAAATTTTTTTGAGGAACTGCCATGCTGGTTTTTATTTTAGCTGTGCTAATTTACATTCCCTGCAAAAGTATGTGAACATTCCTTTTTCTCTGCATCCTGCCCAGCATATGTTATTTTTTGTATTTTTGATAATAGCAATTTTAACTAACGTGAGACGGTATCTCACTGCGGTTTTGGTTTGCATTTCCCTGCTGATTAGTAATACTGAAGGCTTTTTAATATACCCATTGGCTATTTGTTTTTAATCCTTTGAGAAATGCCTATTTATATCTTTTGCTCATTTGTTGATCAGATTATTTATTTATTTATCTTCCATTGATTTATTTGAATTCTTTATATATTCTGGTTATTAATCCCTAGTTGAGTGGATAGCTTGCAAAAATTTTCTCCCATTCTCTAGGTTGTTTCTTGACTTTGTTGATTGTTTCCTTTACTGTACAGAAGCTTTTTCACTTGATAAAATCCCATTTGTCCATGTATGCCTTTGTTGCCTGTACTTTTGAAGTCTTACAAAATCTTTGCCCATATTTATGTCCTGGAACATTTTTCCAATGTTTTCTTCTAGTAGTTTCATAGTTTTAGGTCTTACAATTAAGTTTTAATCCATTTTATTTTGATTTTTGTATATGGTGAGAGATAGCGTTCTAGTTTCATTCTTCTGCATATGGATTTCCAGTTTTCCCAGCATCATTTACTGAACAGACTGACCTTTCACCTGTATATGTTCTTGGCACCTTTGTCAAAAATGAGTTAGCTGTACAACAATATGGAAAACAGCATGGAGTTTCCTCAGTAAACTAAATATATAACTACCAAATGATCCAGCAATCCCACTGCTAGGTATATGTCTAAAAGAAAGAAAATAACTCTGTTGAAGAGATATCTTTATTCCAATGTTCATTGCAGCACTATCTATAATAGACAAGATATAGAAGCAATTTAGGTGTCCATCAACAGATGAATGAATAATGAAAATGTGGCATATATACACAAAGGAATATTATTGAGCCATAAAAAAAGAATAAAATCCTTTCGTTTGCAGCAACATGGATGTAACTGGAGTTTATTAGATTGAGTGATATTTCATTCATATGTAGAAACTAAAAAAAAGTTTATCTAACAGAGGTAGTGAATACAATGATGGTTACCAGAGGCTCCAAAAGATAGGGAGTATGAGGGATAAAGGTAGGTTGGTTAATGGGCACAAACATAAAGTTAAAAGGAATATTTCTAGTGTTTAATAGCATGGTAAGGCAACCATTGTTATTAAGAATTTATACTATATTTCAAAATAGCTAGAAGAAAAGATTTAGAATGTTCCCAACACAAAGAATGTTAAATATTTGAGGTAATAGATATTTCAATTACTCTAATTTGATCATTACACATTGCATGTGTGTTTCAAAATATCACTTATACCACATAAATATGAAGAATGAATATGTATCAATAAAAAGTAGCTAGAAATAAAAGAAATGAGAAAATCTCAAAGCACTGAACAAAAAATATCCAATATTTAAAAAATACTCCCTCTTAAATTCTTGAGAATTTGTTAGTTTGATTTTACTACTTCACCCTGAAAAATTCATATTTCTAATGTTTGAAAATAAATATTAATCCATGAGGAAACGTCAGAGAAGTCTGTGCTCTGGAAATCTAAGAGCAATGCAGGAAGAAGAAGCTCATGGAAATTAATCTGCATTTTTGGCTAGTCAGATGCAGTTTTTCACAAAGGCATCTCTGTCTCAAAAGAAAAAAATAACTCTTTTGTATTAGACTTTATTTTTCTAGTGCTTTTGAATGTACTAAATCATCTTTAGTTATTTATATTGAGTTTATAATCTTACTGACTCAGTGAAAGAGTTCAAGAAAATAAAACAGACTTAGCACAACAATGCAACTTGAATCACCAATGAAATGAGTGTGTTGTTCTGTCAAATCCCTTTGCCACAATAGCTCTGCCAATTTGTTTGAAAAATGTACAACCCTGGAGTTTCAGCACCACTTAACGGCTGAGGAGAACAAAGTGAGTATAGTGAGATACAAATCTTTTATACCATTAGTTCAACATATTTCTGCATAGCAGCTTTTCAAAAATTGGAAGCATATTTTGGTACCATGCTGTTTCAGAACAACAACAACAACAAAATCTCGAAGATGTATGTTTAAAGCTGTCAGTGATTAGAAATATAGTTTTTAGTTTCTTTTCCATAGTACTGCTGCCTCATTGGCTTAGTTCTTTATCTATTATTCATCAAGATTATATTAACATGGAGTCACTAAGTAGACTTAAAGTTTGTCAAGTGTGTGTGTGACTCACAGAATGTTGAACAGGGTGAATAAATCAGTGCTTAATTAAAAATTTGCTGACTGATTATAAGAAGGTAGTATCTACACCTTACAAAATTTCAAGAAAATAAAACAACTAGAAAACAGCAATACCACCTAGGATATCATCTTCAGATTACAAAATATGTAGCATTAGTATTTTTCTTATTTTAGCCAAAGAGTCTGCAATAAGCAGTGGTGGCTTGATTAAAATTAAAATAAATAAGAGTTTAAGGTAAAATTCTCACTTGACTTACTTTTTACTGAATAACGCTGTTAGGCAATATATGATGGTATTTTAATAAAATATATTTGTATAATAACAACATGTCAATAGGATATCGTTTATTTCAAGAAATTGTACTACTTATTTATGTGCATATGTTCTTATTCTCGCATTAATCCCACTTGATAGGTTGTTTACCCTTGTCTTTCTGATGAGGAAATGGAGACTCAAAGAGAGTTAAAAATTCCTAACACTCCCAATTTGTTGAAAGTCACATAACTAAAAAGAAACTAAATCAGCTTGATTTTAATAGATTATTAATATTGGAAGGAATAGTTACTACTGGTACTACCAAGTTATTTTAGAACATATATGAGAGAAACTAATGAAAAAAATATTGAAGAGAGAAACAAAATCCTACACAATTAATAGTTAATATTGTGAACTTAGAATAAAACAAATATTTGCTTTAAATCTTGAGAGAAGAAAAATTAGTAGCATTCTCAAGAAAAATACTCTCCTCATAGTATCCAGTAGTAAAAAGTTCTCAAGCATTTGAAATAATATTTGGTTGCAGAATATTTGATATTAAATATTACATAATATGAGACTACTAGTTAAATTATTTTTGGAGTGTGCAGTATTTCTAAATGTTGAAACTACAAACACATAAGCATGTTTGTTGGTGATTATAGAGAAATTGTCTCAAATTGAGATGCTTCTATTTATATGTAATATATTTTGAAGCAGCTTCGTGAACATTAGTGAGTCATCCATAAGTATGAATTATGAATTGTCCAATTTCCTTAAGTACTATGTTTGACAGTTGATATCTCTGACATTTCACTTTGCCACTTCTTGTTTTATTTTTGTTGTGAAGATACATCCTCATTCTTTCAAACGCATGGTTTGGCTTTTGATTATCTTTCAAATTTTTTTAGAGCAATTTTTGTGAAACCATGGATAAGTCAAAAATTCTTGTTATTTTCAAATATGAGTTCTAATGTGGAACCAATACTGTGCAGACAATATGAAATATCAATTAATTATTTGGGAAGGAAATGGGAATGCACAGTAAGTAGATGGTTTGAGAAGTTCTGGTCTGGTGATTTTAATTTTGAAAATGAGCCACGTGGGCAACTGAGACTTAGGTGGATAATGATGAGCTGACAGCTGTAGTGGAAGTGAATCCATCTCAACCTATGCATTAATTAGCAGCAAGGTTGACGTTACTATTCCAGAAATATTGGACCATTTGAAACAAATCAGCAAGGTGAAGAAGATGGATAGATTGGTACTGCATGAATTAAACCTCAGAAGAGAAATCTTCTTGAAGCTTGCCTTTCTTTTCTGTCATGATAAAGGAGAATTATTTCTACTCTGTGTTGTTACATATGATGAAAAATGGATTCTTTTTGACAATTGCAAGCCTTCAGCACAATGGTTGGATAAAGATGAAGTGCCAAAACACAGTCCAACAAAGCTAATGGTGTCTGTTTGTGGGTCCAGTGCTGGTATTATCCACTGCAGCTTCATGAAACTTGGTTAATCTGTTTCAGTAGATGTCTACTGCAACCAATTGGATAAAATGATGAGGATGCTTAGGATTAAGCAGCAGAGATTGGTCAATGGAGACAGGCCAATCTTTTTGCAAGGCAACTTTAGACCACATGTCTCACAAACAATGCTGCTCAAACTATAGAGGCTGGACTTGGAAACTCTCTGTCATCCACCATATTCACCAGACCTTGCACCAACTGACTTACAATTCTTCCAGGATCTGGACCACTTCTTGCAAGAAAATATATTCAATTTTCAACAAGCTGTGGAAAATGTCTTTTGTGATTTCATCTCCACTCACATTCCAGGTTGCTTTTCTGTTGGCATAAACAAGCTACCATTAAGATCGCAAAACTGTGTCAATAGTTTAGGTGCATACTTTGATTAATTGTACTGCTTCTTGTTTGAGATATAATAAACTAAACTTTTGATTTAAAATCACACATTTCGTATTTAATGACTTAATAATTTGAAAATTGAGAAAAATATAAGAGCATCAGGTTTAAATATACTGATTCAATGAGAAGCCTGGTGGAACCTTGGTTGTGTAACACCAAAGAGAAGTGATTCATCCAGGGATGAGTAGTACCAGATTTAAGATAAAGTTAATGCAACAGAGAGTAGAGATTTTAGAGAGCAGAGGTTTCAAACTTGGCATGTTTGCTCAATTCTGTTTAGTTTGAAGGGATTGCACCAGACCCTCCCAGAGATAAAGGTAATCATAACCTAAAAGAGGGCATATTGTCGTGAGGAAGTAGATCTTGGTTCATCTAGTGTGTTGCTAAGAGAAAAATATCCAGAAACTACTTTCAGAGAAATGGAGCTGACAAAATCTAGCAAGTTTTCATAGATCCAAACCAGGCATCTAGGTAGCAGGAAAAAAAGTCCACATTGCAGCAGGAAATTGAATTACAAATCAGGAATCCAGGTGATGCCTCACTTAGAAGACCAAAAAAGTATGAGATATCTCTTTGTAAAAGACATTGAGCATGTGGATTCCCGTGGCCACTGCTAGGCATTGGATGCAGGACTTAGGATACTTACTCTGTCTGACATAATGATGATCTGCTAAGGAAATGAAGAGATCTGTTTAAAGTCTTCTTTCCTATGTAAAAGACAGTCTCAGCAGAAAACACGAAAGAAAATGTCACCTGCCCCTAAACTTCAAGAAACTGGGGTATATTTCTTCAGAAAGTTGGGGAAGCGCTTACTTGAGAGGAAGGATGTCATAGAAAGATAATGATATCCATATGTAACACAAGTAGTTCTCATAGACAGACTAAAGTCTTTTTGGTGCCTTTTATAACGTTCAACCAAAATAAGCAGTCATCAAGAAAGAGGATGAAATTGAGATAAAAACTATAATACTTATTTTTAATGAGCATAGGACACTACCAGTAATGCATTTTCCTTATAACAGTATATTTATTTAACAAAGACTTATTAAGCCTCCAATATATACTAAAATATATACTAGTTTGTGGAGGAAAAAAAATTAATAAAATTCAGTCAATATATCTGAAGAGTTAGCATGATTCTCTTGTAAAACTGGTAAGTAGAATTTCTCTTTTTCAGATAAAAAAGGAAGAACAAAATTTTGGTGATTTATTTAGATATTGTGAACTCATCCACAATTTGAACTGCTTTTTTTGATAAAAACAACAGTAATATCAGTATTAAACAGTGGCGTATAATCTCCGGCAAACTTTTCTAAGCCTTTAAAGACTGTGACGTTAATATTTATAGCAGCATTATTTGTCATATTCAAAAAGTAGAAATAATGCAAACACTCATCTATTGATAAATGAATAAATAAAAAGTGATATATTCATACAATGGAATATCATTCGTCAATAAAAAGTAATGCAGTAATGATACATAATACAACATGGTTGATTATTAATAACATTATGGTGACTGAAAGAAAACATTGAAAAATCCTCCATTATTGTATGATACCATTTATATGAAATGTACAGACCAGACAAATCTATAGAGACAGAAAGTAGATTAATGGTTGCCTGGGGAATAGGATTTATGGGGAAATGTGAGGTAACTGTTAAAGAGGAAGGAATTTTGGGGAGGATGATGAAAATGTTCTAAAATTTATTGTGGTGATATTAGCACAACTTTGCTAATATATAATACTAAAAAACATTGAATTGTAAAATTAAATGAATAAATTGCTCAGTATGTTATTTATATCACAATAAAGTTGTTATTACACACACATGCACATGCACAGACACACACATGACTATAGACTCTAACTGCAGTCATTTTTCAGTCCCAAATGTCCAACTTAATAGTTGCATGATCTTGATTAGGTTACTGAACCTCTCTCTCTCTCTCTCTCTCTCTCTCTCTCTCTCTGCCTCAGGCCTATCACCTGGACATTGGGTATAAAATAAGTAACTATTTTATAAAATTATTGTGGACATATAAATGAATTTATATATATGAAGAATTCACAAGAGTGCCTAGCACATTGTCTGTGTTAAATATGGATTTTTCTTGCTGCTGCTGTTACTACTTCTACCACTACTACCAGTAATGTAATAATAATATTTATCATTATCATAATTATAACCATAATAAATTATTATATTTTCCTATTAATCCAATAACATTTATAATTATTCTTATAAATAATAATTATTCTTATAAATCCAGCCTTATTTATTTAATCCATTGAAATGTTATGTCACTTGCTCTTGTTCCTGTAAATACTACACATGTTCATTAAGTTGGAGTTACATTTCTACCTAAAGCCTGACAATATTTTTAAATCAGTTACACAAGAAATTCTTGTACTGAAACTTAGGCCTATACTTCATTGTGAAAAGGCTAACATCTTGTTCAATATAAAGTGGTAAGTTATATTTTTTCCTACCAAGGCAATGCAAATATTATGTGCACACCCTGCTCAATTAAAGCCAACAGTATTGAGCTGGATAATGGCTGTCATTGCACATCAGCTCACTATGTATTTCCAAGTCTGATGGCAGACTTATAGTATCAGCTTTATGGCAAGGATATAAGATAGTAACACATCTACTAGGAGATTGACTGTAAAGACTTAAATTTTTTTCACATAAAATCCTCAGGATATGGTCCTTCCAAAGGGAAAAAGTAAAATCTTTAACTATTATAGCCTCTGTTCTCTTTTTTATCTTCACATCTCTGTAAGTCTTGGTTTAGGCTAAATGCATCATTAATCTTTAACATATCCACCTAAGAACACAATTAAAGTCAAACACAATAATGAGTGGCATTACAAGGAATACAAAGTAGCACACCCAAGAATGCATTCAACTATTCCATCTGCTGCATAATTACACTCACCCACTAACTTGCACAGTGTCAGAGCTAGGAAAAAATTAACTCTTCAATGAAGAAGAATCAGAATTTTGAAAACAAAGCCAAGGATCTGAATTTTAGCTGAAAACATGAAATCATTTTAAGCCTGAACTATACCATAGGGTTTATATCTGTGATAAATTACTTTAAACCTCTTATTTTCAATTTAGAAAACATGGCTTTAGCCACAAATATGCTATTTACTAATTGAGTAACATTCAGTGAATTATTAACCTCTAGGCATCTTAGTTCCCCAAACTGTTATACATGGGATAGGGATCATATCAATGGTTCTCAATCATTGCCCTGTATCAGAATCTCCTGGCACAGAGTCTAAGATCTACACCCAAAGACGTGTTTTCAACTCATTATTCCAATGTGAAGCCAGAGTTGAAAACTGCTACTGGGCTAAATAATATTCAAGGTCTCTCCCAGCTCTGTAAGTCTTAGGTTTCCCATCTGTATGGACAACCTGACTCAGTTCTCAATAATATAGCATTTCCTCAGAGAAGAGTAAGTTTAAGTGGTGACTAGATGTACTTTGAAAACACTGTTTTAAAAACTACACTATTTTTATTTTACTTCCACAATGAAAGCAGGAAAATGAAGGATAAAATATTTGGCTTAAGTTACCATAACAAAAAGAAAAGGCTGCAATAGAGACCAAAACCAAACCAAAACAAACAAAATAAATAAATAAATAAAAAATAAAACAAAAAGCCAAACAATCAAAAATTCTCCAAATCTCTCACCATAAGTTATAGGTTACCCTTCCTATTAGGTAAATCCAGAGAAAAACTTACAAATGAAAAAAAAAAATCAGTAAAACTTTGAAATTATATGTTTTCCTTTATCTTTCTTTCAAATCATTATGTTCTTATCATGACTGTCATATTTAAACAATTGTTTTTGAACAATGTTTTTATTTCTGCCTCCATTTGTGTCTTTCCATTAAAAACATGCCAAAGGAATCTTAATTTACATTTTTTACCATAACATCTATATTAATTTCTAACTGAAAGTTATTTATTCTTGAGTTTTAAAGTTCTTCCTTATTATGGTTTGGTTGGTACTCGCCATATTCCAGAATCATCAGATTCTCCCATAATAGCAAGATCACATCTCTCACTGTCAATATTTTCTCCCAGGATACCGAGTTAACTTCTTTCACTGTTACTATTACTTCCTTAAGACTAACGCAAACCAAATAATTTCTTCTTTTGACTAATTCAAATCACTCTGAATCTCTGTTTTTCTCTAAAATGTCTCAACCCCAACAACCATGTACAAAGATACATTCAAAATAGAATACAGGGCTCAGGAAACATTATTTTATATGTCTTCTTGATTCCGCTAAGCCAAACCAGTTACAGGAAAAATCAAGGGCCCAATTTATACTCAAGAGGGATTTGGCTCAGGATTTACACAGATTCTTCCCCACTCCTCCCAGCTGTGTGATTGCAAGTAAACACAGTCCACAAGTTAGCTGGCAGTTTCCTCCTACACTATCTTCCTCTCTCTACCTGTTGCTCATGCTTGCCCACCCTCACCTCCTACTCATCTAAGGAAAGGCCACTTCATTCACTATAACTTTCCCTAAATATCAGGCATTTGGCATTGGAATCAACTATTTAATACATTAATTCCATGAGATAGTCAATGGCAATTTAGCAACAGACGCTTGTTTCTCTTGGGCTTCCCTCTACTTTTGAAAGACCCAATATGTCTTCTTGAGTTCTGTCAATATCCAGAGGCTCCAAACACCTTCATTATCATAAATTCTAGACTAGTGAATGATATTCACTCATTGTACTCAAGTAGATAAAGACTCTCACCCAAACCGAGGACTGCCAGGTGACCAAGGATGTCTTATCTTCAGCAAAATATAAAATTTTAGGTTTCAGAGGGTGGATTTTTGCTTTAATTTGAATGGTTCCTTGTTCCTGGAAACATATTTAAGTTTCCTATTTGGCAAAGGGCTCTTTTCTCTCTGTGAAACAAAGAGAAAAATAACACAACTGCCCTGTAAGCAGCACTTTGGTCATATTGTTTAAACATCCTCAGACTTCATAAGTATTGATTTGCTTAGTTAATACTTTAAGGAACTGTCACTTGGAAAGCTTAAATAAGCTCCCTCATGTCCCATAGTAAGTAAATGATGTGGCCAATGATGTGGCCTTATTTCACACCAGTTGTCTATGTGTGCCAAATTTCACCTGAGAGCTTGAAACAGTATGATTAGTTTTGTTTTGTTTTGACTTGTTCTGTTTTTGCTCACTTTCCCCTAAAGTGAACACTTAAATTATTCTTTGGTATTGAACATTGGAAATCTTTCCATTCATTGTTTCCCATATGATACAAAGTTTACGGGACTCAGAATGATTTGGAGTCCTTTTTATTTCTTTTATGGAGCATTTAAGACTACAAAAGAAAATAGGATTCATGATTGTCCACTTCAATATTAAATATCTTCAAGGAAAATATGCACATTAAGTTGCAATATGATACTTGTTGTCTGTGACACAGGCAATAAAAGTCTCTCTTTATTTCATCATTAAAGTTGTATTTTTTCCTCATTGATTTCACAAATATTAAGATTGTTTTAAAACACACTGCATTGAATAAGTACTTTCTTTTTATGTTTAAAATTATCTAGATGTAAGCAAACAATGGTAGCTTGCTTAAATAAAAATGAGATCCCCAGTTGACAAAATGTTGTAATTCCAAACAAATGCAAAAAGTTTCCTTAGTTTACACAATCTTTGCATTCTTTATTTTTTAAAAAATAAAAAAACATATATTTTATTAAGATGATATTGACAAATTATCCAGAACCTTATCATTGTCTGAATGTGCAAACACTCTGGAATAAGCCTATTGTTGTAATGTTTCCTTTGTTAGAGGATTCTAAGGAATGTCTTGTTACTCTAAAAATAATACTTCCTTTTTGATTAATGTATTAGGGCCTTTTATCTCATAAATATTATATCTCACTTTAAAAGATTCCTCTTCAATGCTCACTTCAGCAGCACATATACTAAAATTGGAATGATACAGAAAAGATTATTAGCATGACTACTGCCCAAAGATGACATGCAAATTAATGAAGCAATCTATATTTTCAGACATCTTATAGGCCAGAAGAGAATGGGCTATACGGTTTCTTTTTTTCAAAGAGCTGGAAAAACAAAACAAAATAAAACAAACAAATAAACAAAAACACCTGTTAGTCAGGAATTCTATATGCAGCAAAATTAAGCCTCATAAATGAAAGAGAAATCAAGCTTCTCCCAGAAAAAACAAATGCTGAGGGAGTTTTTCATCACTAGACCCTACAAGAAATGCTCAAAGGAGTCCTAAACTTGGAAGTGAATGGACAATATTTACCATCATGAAAAAACATGATATAAAATTCATAGGTAAATCAATCACACAAATGAAGAAAATAAAATAAATAAAAAGCACCATTGTAGAATTCCACCAAACTACAAAGATAGAGATAAAGAAAGAAACAAAGAACTTACAAAATAGCAAGATTACAATGAACAATATGACAGGAACAAAAATCTCACATATCAATATTAAACTGGAACATAAATGGATGAAATTCTCCACTCAAAAGAGGTATATTGCTCAATGAATATGAAAACATATGTTTCTTACAAGAACTCACCTCACTCTAAGGACACATATATACTCAAGTTAAAGGGAGTAAATGTGCCATACAAATGGAAACTAAAACCAAGCAGGAGTGTATATTCTTATATCAGCTAAAACAGATTTTAAGTCAAAAACATTAAATGTTAAAAAAAAAACAAAAGACATAGAAGGTCATTATATGATAAAGGAATCAATGTAACAACAGGATACAACAAATTTAACTATTTATGTACCCAACACTGGAGCACCAGTTTATTTGTACATAAAACAAATACTATTAGACCTAAAGAAAGAGATAGACAGCAATATAATAATAGTGAGGGAATTTGGTAGCAAATCCTAATATTAGATCATCAAGATAGGAAATCATCAAAGAAACAGGGACTTAAATTGGACTTTAGATTAAATAGATCTAACAGACATTTACAGAACATTCTACCCGACAACCTCAGAATATACATTGTCCTCATAAGCACATAGAATATTCTCCAAAATAAACCGTATATTAGACCACAAAACAAGACTCAACAAAATTTTAAAAATTGATATCATATCAAGTATCTTCTATGATCACATTAGAATAAAACTGGAAATCAATAAAGAGGAACACACATTCGGGAAAGGACAACCTTTTCAATAAATTGTACTGGGAAAATGGGGTTTCCATAAGCAAAAAAGTGAAACTGGATCCCTGTCTCTTACCATATATAAAAATTAACTCAAGATGATTTAAGACTTAAATGTAAGACCCGAAACTATAAAAATACTAAAAGAAACCTAGGGAAAACTCTTCTACACATTGCTTTAGTAAAACTTCAAAAGCACAGGCAACAAAAATACATAAATGGGAATTAATTAAACTAAAAATCTTCTGCATAGCAGAGGAAATGATCAAACCAAGTGAACAACCTGCAGAATGAGAGAAAGTATTTGCAAACTATCCATCTGACAAGGAATTAATATCTAGAATATACAAGGAACTCAAACAACTCAACAACAACAACAAAAAGAAATCAAATAATCCCATTAAAAAATAGGCAAAGACATCAATAGACATTTTTCAAATGAAGACGTACAAATGGCCAATAGGTATATGAAAAAATGTTCCATATCACTAATCATCAGAGAAATGCAAACTAAAAATGCAATGGCATATCATCTTACCCCAGTTAGAATGGCTATTATCAAAAAGTCAGAAAATAAGAGATATTGGCAAGGATGTGGAGAAAAGGGAACTCTTACATACTTTTGGTGGAAATATAACTTGGTACAACCTCTATGGAAAACAGTAGGGAGATATCTCAAACAACTAAAAATAAAACTGTCATTAGATTCAGCAATTCTGCTACTGGGTATCTACCCAGAGGAAAAGAAATCAATACATCAAAAGATAACTACATTCATGTTTATCACTGAAATATTCACAATAGCAAAGATATGAAATCAACCTAAGTGCCCATTAATAGATGATTAGATGAAGAAAATATGGTGTATATATGTATGTGTGTGTACATATATATTTATGTATGTGTGTATATATATATATACACACACATACACACACATACGCACACAATGGAATACTCTTCAGCTATAAAAAAGAATAAAATCATGGATTTTGTAGCAACATGGATGGAACTGAAGGCCAGTATCTTAAGTGAAACAACTTAGAAAGACAAATATCACTTGTTCTCACTATTTTCACTCATAAGCGGGAGTTAAATACTATGTACACATAGACATAGACCTTGGAACAATAGAAATTATAGACAATGGAGATTTGGAAGAGTGGGAGCGTGAGGGTGGGGGAGAGAGGTAGATGATAAGAAATTGCTTGATGGATACAATTACATTACTTGGATGATGGATACACCAATAGCCCTGACTTCGCCACTATGCAATCTATGCATGTAAAAAAATTGCTCTCGTATCCCTTATATTTACACAAATAAAAAATTTAAAAAATTAAAAACTTAAACAAACAAAAGTTTCCTCTGTATCGACAACACTGTTTCTCCAGTATAGATTTCTTGTTATTTTAAACAATGACAGAGACTGACTTGGGCTGAACAATCACTGTTATTAAAGCACTGTACTAAAAAGTATATATAGATACTCTTCTATAATACTTTCACTGAGGTTATATCCAGATAAAAATCACTGTAAATTGAAAATATTGTACATCAAAAATGCATTTAATACACCTAATCTTCGGAACATCATAGTTTAGCCTGGCCTACCTTCAATGTTCTCAGAACAGTTACATTATCCTACAATTAGGCAAAATCATCTAACATAAAAATTAGTTTATAATTAAGTATTGAATGTCTCAGGGAACTTATTAAATATTGTACTGAAAGTGAAAAATAGAATGGTTGTATGAGTATTCAAAATATAGTTTCTACTGAATGCCTATTGCTTTTACACCATCGTAAGTAGAAAAATCGTAGGTCAAATTTTCATAAATTGGGGACCACCTGTATATGCATGCTGCTGTTTAATCCTCTCAACAACTCTGAGAGACAATTATTATTAAATATATTTTATATATGAAAAAGTACAGCTTATTATGAGAAAAAATCTACCTTAAACCAGATCTTTCTGACTTTGGACTTGGAATCTGTATACAACTATGGTGTGTAATTCATTATCCCTTTGACTTATATAATGATTTTTAAATGGCATTGATATCATTATGATTCTCCTTTACTGAAAAACCTCAGAGGCTGTTTTCTACCCTCCTACAAACAATTAGTTGCAAAGGACTTTTTAAATATACATCAGACATTTTCATATGCAAAAAAAATCTCATCTTTCAAAATCATCATGGATTATTGAGTTGTGTGTCAGTGTCACTTTTTAAATTAATGTATTTTCCCTTCCTCTCAAGGCTGATTGAAAATGTGTTTTCATTAGCATTTTTGTTATGGTAGTGTTCTGATTAAAATTAAATGGCAATGTGTAAGAAATTTATCATTCAAAACTTGAGTCTAATTGCTCTAAATGATTGAGAATAGACTTTACTAATTGCAATTACTAAAAAAAAGGTTATAACTAATTTGTAAGAAAAGGCAGTATTTTAAAAAAATTACTTCCTTTGAGACTTGAGGTTTTGATTGTGATTTGCATCTGTTGGGTGGTCTCAAAAATCAAGATAATCTTTAAACATTATCTTGTTTATTCAAAATAGCTATGTATATTAGCATGCAAAATCTTTATTAGTCTTTCATTAATGAAAATCAACTCATTCTGCAGTTAAGTTTTCACAGCATTAAAGCAGACTAGTGACTACTTTTGAAAACAGATGATAAAATTTTCTCATTCCCTGGATAGGCATTGTTTTTTTAGTCTTCAACAATGTTAAAAAAGAATACAAAAATAGGCTGGGCCCAGTGGCTCACACGTGTAATTCCAGCACTTACAGCACTTACAGGGGCCTAGGAAGGAGAATAGTTTCAGGTCAGGAGTTTGAAACCAGCCTGGGCAACATAGCCAGACACACATCACTATAAAATTTTTTTAAATTGCCCTGTAGTCCAAGCTATTCCAGAAGCTGAGGCAAGAGAACCACTTGAACCTAGGAATTTGAGGCTGCAGTGAGCTGTGATTGTACCACTGCACTCTAGCCTGGATAACAGAGCCAGACCCTGTCTCTTAAAAAAAGTAAAAATAAAATAAATAAATAAGTAAATAAATGAAAAGACTTCTCCCTAGTTTTCCTAAGATAGCTATCAAATCAAATTAAAAATTTAAAACTATATCCTTCATTAGAATTTTTTCTTTTCTTAATTTACTACAGGGCATTTTACAATGATGTCCCCTTTTTATTTCCTGATTCCCTCAAATACAAACTGTAGAGTAGGTGAAGTTTGTCTATGTCCCAATTTCCACTTCCCACTTCCTGTACAAAACA
>CAUYSK010025473.1:0-10644 GCA_963575035.1 Avahi laniger | reverse complement strand
TACTGTCTTCTATTTTCTGTGTTTGGAGATGTGAATCCAGAGACTCTAAAATTGCTTTCAGATCAATGAAGTTATCATTTAAAAAAGAAGTGAGGCCCAATTACTGTGTTTTATGTACTAATTCAAATTCTTAACCTGGTTTCCCAGTATGCTAGAGCTTAGTGCTTAAGACTGCCTTGGTTTGAATCCCGACTCACTCTCTGTATGATATAGGGCAAGTAATGTCATCTCTTGCTCCAATTTCTACCTCAGAACTGCTTGGGAAGGTGATTGTGAGCATTAAATGGATTAGAGTTCACTGTTTTGCTGCTCTTAGTTTTTGTTCTTAGGTTTTAGTGTTCTGAGCGAGTCTTTTCAAATTTATTTCTGTATATTTATATTGAATATTTAACAGGATATCTAATTAAAAGGTAAATTTTTAAATTCGGTACTCACACCAACATATTTATGCATTTCTAGATTAATCCTCGTGCGCTGTTATTTGGTCATACAGCTTCAATCACTTGTTTATCTAAAGCTTGTGCTTCCAGTGACAAACAATATATTGTGAGCGCATCTGAAAGTGGGTAAGTATTATTTACTTTTTTCCTTCATAAGTCTTTATAACTAGGACCAGTGTATTGTAAGTAGAGGGATTTTTTTTTCTTCTGGAGTATCTTCTAAATAAATGCTTTTCATTGTCTAAACCTAAAGGAAGATATTCGAAATATGGTTTTAAGGATGTAAATTTTACCTCCATTAATTTTTTTTTAATACTTTTATTGTAATTTATGATTATGTCTTTTTTTCTCCTTGTTTTTTGAGGAACTCAGAATATTGTAACAGTTAAAGCATGATCATTATCCCCCTGGTATTTTTCTTGAGTTGGCAGACCACTTTGAGATTTCTTTAAAAACCTCAATGATGCTAGACTAGTATAAATTTGGAAGATGAAGCCATGCAAAAGGCCATGCAATTATATTGATGTATGTTAGTACACTGACATAACTCTTTGTGTTTCTAAGTCTCAGAATGTAGCTTGCTTTTGGAGAGGTAGGTCACTGAACAGTAGTTGTAGGGATAGAGTGCGAGGAATTTTTAAAACATTTTGATACTTAGAAAATTGTATATTTGTACAATATGCTATTGAAGAGAATTGGGAAACTTAAAGAGAATTATATAAGAAATTGTTCTCCCCTTCAAAGAGAACGTTGTGTAATTTTTCGGAACAAGAAGAGGCAACACTGGGTAAAAATATAGTACCTTTTGGTCAATTAAAGGATAATTCACATTAGAATGCATATTCTAAATTGAGTGTTCCTTGAAAAATTGTTTCATATCATGTGAGATACAGACACTAGCATCTTAAAGAAAACCCAAGTAATATTAGGATCATTACATTTTATTAGTACCCTAGTTTTCTTCTGTTAAATAAATCTTATTTCTTCAAAAGACAAGGCATATTGACATTTCTGATTTTCAATGTTATATCTTTAGTTTGTTATGTAAGTTTTTTTGTATACATTCAATAAAATTGCAATAAATACAGAATCAAAAATGGAATATTGTATTTAATTTGCAAAGGTTTGAAGTTCAATTGACTTTAACTTTTATTTGTGATGTGCAGTGCTAAATTGTCTAGCTACCTTGACAAATCTCGATAGTTTAAATTAAAAGTTTATTTCTTGTTTTTGTCACTTGCCTCTTGTGTATCACTTGGGGGCTCTGCTCTGCTTTGTTGCTATCCTTATTTTGAGATTCAGAGTGAGGGAGCACCCACTATCTGAAGCAGCCATCCTCTGGAACAGAGGCATAGGAGAGAGTTCTGGAGGGCCTTACATCAGTTCTGCCCAGAACTGCTTACAAGACTACATTAACCAAAAGGGAACCAGGAAGTACAGTCCTACTATGGGCCCAGAAAGGATGTGGGTTGAGATGAGGGGTTAGCAGGCTGGAGGGGGGTTTGATGGCAGATGAGAGGACTGGAAATTTTGATGAACAGCAATAATGACTATACACCACTTTTTCTGAAATATATTAGCTTTAAAAGAAGGTTAATTTTAAGCCACTGTGACAAAGTTGTACAGTGCATTTAAAAGTCAAATTCAAAGCTGGCTATTATTTTGTTTTGTAGAGAGATGTGCCTCTGGGATGTGAATGATGGCAGATGTATTGAATTTACAAAATTAGCCTGCACACATACTGGCATACAGGTTAGTATTTATTTCTGTGACCAAGCACAAATTATTACAACTATACACTTAAAAAGTATTTTAAAACATTAAACCAATACTATCATGTGAAAAATGGTGGAGAGAGATAATAGGACAAGAATAGAATTGGAGTGGTAAAAGTATTCCTCTTAAGATGGTCCAGTTGGGAAGCCAAGAAGGGAGAGGAGATTGATGGGGAAAGATGTAGAGTCAGCCAATTGCTGCTTCTGCTGTTTTGAGCTCTCCTGGTTGTCCAAGAGAGAGCCCCTTTGCTACTTGGGAAAGTCCTCTAGATCTCCAACCCCCAACCCCTGGGCTGTGGCTGGGTACCAGTCCGTGGCCTGTTAGGAACTGGGCCATGCATCGCTGCCTGAGCTCCCCACGCCCCCACTGTGCGTGGAAAAATTGTCTTCTGTGAAACCCATCCCTGGTGCCAAAAAGGATGGGCACTGCTGCAGATCCTAAATAATTGAATTCTTTTTTGCAAAAGCCTTTGAGATTCTATTTGTGATTGGCACAAATTAACGTGCTTTTAGGATTGTATCTTTCTGTTGCTCATTCATTTGGTCCTTGGGCACATTTTGAGACTTTCTAACTCTTCAGAAGAAATGACCATTTCATGTGCCTGGCTTAACATGTAGAATATTTCACAGGAATTTGTAGTTTTTGACTTACATTCTTGATATTCTTTCTTACTTTTTCGTAGTTGTCAAATTCTCTGTGCTTCAGTTTACTCATTGTTTACTGTGTGAGTGTTGGGAAAATTATGACTTATATAGAAGATGTGATCAATTATGTTCTCAGTGGGAAAGGAAGGGGAAGAGAACTCACATTTATTGAGGAAATACTGTGTAGGCATTTCTCATATTGTGTTTCATTTGTCCTCCCCACACCCTTACAAATTATATAGGAGTGTGTATCATTTTACATATACGGAAACCGAGGCCCTGATTATAATATGTTTGAACACTAATCATCCTTCTAAATTTTATTTGGTCATAACTAGTAATTATAAGCCTATACTCACCTATTCCCATTTATTTAATATTCATATTATTTGTGTGACTCATCTGAGCTTCTCTTTTGATTTGATTTTTGAAGCTGATTTTATTAAGCTGTTTTATTAGTTCATTACAGTCCTGTTTTAGAAGCTAGAGGGGGATAAAAAAATTATCATGTTCTGCTCCAAAAACGTTAAAAAACAAGGATAAAATATTAGGAAAAGAATAATTTTTATTAGATATTTAAACAATATAACTCGATGTATATGTATGTACAAATATATATATATATACACACACACGCTATGCACCATATAGTGAAAACCTAAAAATATTATTGAAGAAGTTGTGCATTTAGGAGAGTATCATCATAAGCTTGGTGAATACATATTAGTCAAGTATCTAAACTAAAAGAGAACATTTAAAAATCTCTTTCCTTTCGACATGAATTTAGTTCTACCAGTTCTCTGTCGGAAATCAGCGAGAAGGAAGGCTTTTATGCCATGGACATTACCCTGAAATCCTCGTTGTGGATGCCACCAGCCTCGAGGTGTTATACTCCTTAGTATCAAAGATATCACCAGACTGGATTAGCTCCATGAGTATTATTCGATCCCACCGAACACAAGGTCAGTATATTATGCACTGTAGGATCTTCAGCACCATGACTTAATGTTTAATTCACCGTAAAGTTATTTATCATAAATTAATAATTTTGGCTATATTTTATTTAAGAAATAACTGCTCCAATAATTTATGGTCTTTCTCTTCTCTCATGAAGTGGTCTTTGATTTAATTAAGATTTAAAGTGTTAGATTATCTCCATTCTGTGGAGTAGATCACCAGCTTTTTGATGATCTTCTGAAGTGGAGGAACCCTTGGGGAAATGGTGGGAGGAACTGTAGTTTTGTCTGTATACTTCGGGAGCCTGGTTTTGTCACTTGCTTAAGAGACATAGAAAGGGTTTCCATTTCACATAGAAATAATGAAAAAGGAGGGGATCATACACAATTAAAGTTAATGAAAGTTCCTGGTAAGTGCCTGGTATATAGCTGACACTCAACAAATATTACTGTCTTTTCTTCATTTCTGTTAAAACCTTTCAGTAACAACCATTAGAGCAAAAGTAAAATTTTTCAGGAAAAGAACAATAATTAATGCTGAATATTGAACGTATATTCTTACAAGTCTTTTTAAGAGCATTCTTTTTCTCCCAAGTGGCTTCATGGTTATGTTATGTGCTTTCTGTAAAGGCTGAGCTGTAACTACCAGAACCACTTCCACCACCGCAAGGACTTCACTTACTGAGTGCTCACAGTATCGGTCGCCGTGCTAAGCAGTTATGTTTGATCAATTCTCACAATACCCCGTGGGGTGGGTACTGTCGTTATCCATGATACAGATGAGGAGACTGATGAGGTTTAGGGTTGTAGAGTCTTTGCCTAAGATCACAGAGTATGTATGTGGCCAAGTGGTGGCCAGATGGACTCCAGAGGTGTTACTTCAATCATTGTGTTAACTCCGTTTCCCATTAGTGAATTGCCTTCAACTTTATGGGAACTTTCCTTCGTAACCTCTTGGGGTTGGAAATCAGCTCATAGCTTCTTATTCAGTAGCATTCAGCAACTATTTATTGAGTGCCTACTATCTTCCAGGTGCAGGGGATTGAACATACTTAGGGGACTCAAATTCTAGTAAGGGAGAATGATGTATAACATAAACAAATGACAATTCAGCGTGTAAAGTGTGCAAGGTGGAGAAATAGGACAGAGAGGAAAGTACTGAAGGGGCTTGAGGGCAGTAGGAAGGCTGCCCAGATCAGATAAAGTCTGATCTAGGATTTGCAAGATGAGGAGCAGTTTGTCTGGCAGACATGGGGATCAGGATATTTCTGCCAGAGGAAAGAGTTATATAATGGTGCAAAAGCATTAAAAAGTATAGGTATGTGGAAGAAACTATAAATTATCTTTTTCTGGGGCAAGAAGTATGAGAAGAGCGGTAGGATACAAGACTGGCAGAGTTGGCAGGGGACAGGTCAGGAAAGCCCTTGTGTGTCGGGGAATTCACCCTGTGGCGGACTTGTACTGTAAAGGGCCAGGCACGAGGTATTTTAGGCTCTGTAGGCCCCACAGTCAATGTTTCAACTACTCAGCTCTGTTGTAGCGTAGCACAAAAGCAGCCATACTATGTAAATGAATGAGCTTGGCTGTGTTCTACTAAAACTTGATTTACAAAAACAGCCAGTGGACTGGAGTTGACCCATGAGCTGTAGCTTGCTGGCTCCCAGTGTGGATCATGGGCATCTGATAAGAAGGATGGAAGGGTCTCACACCTGTAATCCTAGCACTCTGGGAGGCCAAGGCGGGAGGATTGCTTGAGGCCAGGAGTTCGAGACCAGGCGGAGCAAGAGCGAGCCACTGTCTGTACTAAAAATAGAAAATTTTAGCTGGGTGTCATGGTGTACACCTGTAGTCCCAAGCTACTCTGGAGGCTGAGGCAGGAAGATTGCTTGAGCCCAGGAATTTGAGATGGCAGTGAGCTATGACGATGCCGCTGTACTCTATGCAGGATGACAGAGCTGTTTCAAAAAATTAAATAAATAAGTAAGTAAATAAGTAAGTAAGAAAGAAAAAGAAAAAAAGAATGCCAGAAGGGATTTATGTTTTTAAACATCATTTTGGTGGCATTGTTGAGAATAGTTTAGATGAGAACAAACCAGTTAGGAGATTATTGTAATAGCTCAGCTGAGAGTGGTCCAGGTCTAAACTAAAGCAATGACTGAGGGAAGAGAGTAGATGAATTTCTACATTTCCCACCTATTCTGCTATTCTTCAGAGTATTGGTTCTGAAGTTTATTAATAGGTATTAGTGAAAAAGGAGGACTCTCTAATCAAATATATTTGGGATATGTTTGACAAAATAATATTCAGCAGATTTCTTTGACGTGAGACCATCTCAGAGAGGTTTTTTAATGCGTATTAGAGAATTATTTCTTTATTCCTGAGCATAACGTTGAAAATAAGATTCAGTCTAATTTTCCAGGCAATGAGGAACTCATCATAAATATGTTTATCTCTAATATTAGTTATAATCAGTGCTTTCTTTAAAAGAGATCTTTATTTGTGACTAAACAGTTTGCACATTTTGAATGTTTACGTTCACTCCATATACGTATAAACTGTTGTCTGAACAGAATAGAATCTAACTAACAGAAAATGTTGTGTAGTCCTTATAATTCTAGATGTTATCAATTTATAATGTTGCAAATATGTAATATTAATCTGTGCTTACTATTTTCTAGTCTATGGATGTTTGAGAATTTTAGATATATTGGTATGTTGTTATAACTTCTCTGTACAAGGATCATGGAAATGTGATTATCAATGTATTCCAATGCCTTATGTTACTTAGGGAACTATGCAATATGGTAAAGTTTTTACTTAAAGGTAACCAACAATTCTTTTAATAATAGTAACAACTAACCTTTATTGAGTATTTAGTATGTGCCGAGTGCTGTACCTGAGGTGTGTCTTAATTTTTATAGTAACCCATCAGAGTAGGTACTATTGTTGTTCATTTATATTTGCTTCAAAATAAGCAAATTGAATTTAAGATCGGTTAGTTAAGTTATTCACAGTTCATTGGTTAATTAGTGAAAAAAATGTGATTTTGATTTTAATAGACAAATCCACCCCCCCCAGCCTGCATTAGATTATTTTCTGATGTTCATCTTCTCAAAGTGCACGTATATTACCATGACTGATCCCTTACCCAAAACTTATGATTTGGTTTTGTATCACATCTTTCTCTTGATCACAATCTATGGAGGATGTAATGCACAATAAAATGTCTGAAAGGCAGACATGGTACTTGGGGAAGGGAAGGAGATGAGTGCCTTGGAGAGATACATCTACTGTGCTCTTCCCTGATGAATAATTGAGATTTATGAATTTTGAAGAATAAAAGTTCTTTGTTAACATAGTAATGAAAAACATTTGAAATTATTAAAAACCTGTTGATTAGAAATAAAAAAATAAATTCAGAATAGCTAGAAATTACTTTCTTGGAATTTTAAATTGTTGGTAATCTTTATTAACCTGTGTTTCAAAATCTATTTTCTATTTTAGAAAATAGAGAATTATATTTTTATGCAAATTATAAAACCTCCAGTTGTTTAATTTCATTTAAGTGAACCATCTTAATGTTTAGAAAGAAAGCATTGTATTGGTAACGTGGGCTGCTTTTCTCTTCTTGGTTTAGAAGACACTGTGGTAGCACTCTCCGTGACAGGCATCCTAAAGGTGTGGATAGTTACCTCTGAAATAAGTGGCATACAGGTAAGACAGAGGAGACTGGGAATGATTTCTCTGTTTTTATTCTTATGCAATAAAGTCTGAAATTTTAATAATGATATGCCCCTCCCTTTTTTTAAGGGGGAAGGAAAAAGCTATTCTTTTTCAATAGTTTTCTTATAGACATAGCATAGAAGATCCTCTAGTATGCTGACTGTGTGAGTGAATTATTTTTTTCACTTTTGATGGCAACATCTGTTCTATCGAGGATATAAAATAGAGAAACACATTGCACAGGATATGAAGAGGAGAAACATAAAAGAGGTGGGGTTTTCCTCTACTGCTTCTGTTTAAACTAACTCAAAGGAAAAAAAAACTAAAACAAACCACCATAAAAAATATACAGATCCATTTTTAGTCCTCTGTGTCATTTCTTGAATGCCTTGTTATTTTTTATGAGTGGGAAAGATCAAGTTTCTGAAAATGTTGATGCTACCCTCTTCAGTTGGGAATTTTTAGGCATCAAATCTGGGAGAAGCTAGATGAATTGATTCGTTTTTTTTTTTTTTTTAATTTAGACAAAAGCACACATAGCTACAAAAATTAGGATTAATGCACACTTTTATCATCTGTCACTGCCAGAGTGCTGACACTCTAATTCTCATCAGGATTTAAATCTTGGGAATCTTTGCAGCTACGACATGTGTGCCCACCTGTTTCTAGGGTGTATTTTTGCTTTTTACTACCTTGGCTCTTACCTGAGGGGCTAAAATGATGAACACATCAAATGGTGCCTTTATTTCATCTTGTTGTCTTTATCATTGTGTGATAATTTTAATTGACAACTGAGATATTCCTAAAGTTTTACAAATCTTTGTCTTTTCAGGATACTGAGCCAATATTTGAGGAGGAATCCAAACCAATTTATTGTCAGAATTGCCAAAGCATCTCTTTTTGTGCTTTCACACAAAGGTCACTTTTGGTTGTGTGTTCCAAATACTGGAGGGTAAGATAACTACATAAATAAGAAGCTGTATTTTTTACCCTTCAAGATAATTGATTTTGAGACTTCCAAAGATAATCCTAAGAAGTGCTTGGTGCAAGACTATTTTAGCCATTTAGAATTCATGTCTGGTTTTGATACCATATTTTGAGGAGTTGGGATATGGCTATATATAGTTGTCTTATTTTGGTTCATGGAATGATTCAGTTTGTGGCTGTGTTTTATTGATCTTAATTTCTACTTTTTGCTACTGTTTTAGTCATGATTTTATGAGCGTAACATAAGCAGTGGTAGTAAGTTTTCTGAAGGTTAGATTTTTCTTTGTAGGGTGTTATTATACCCAGTTGTCATTTTTTTTCTTGGTTTCTTGGAGTTGGGAAGGTCTTCCTTTGTCACTTCAGAGGTAATGATGGAAGAAGTATATTACTTCCACATTGAGAGACTTTAATATATCGATAATAGGAAAATAGCATGTTTTGAGCAGTTGTTCTCTGCCTAGCACTTTTTTCAGAGCTTTGCATGTATTATTTCTTTTAATCCTCACAACTCTCTGAGCATAGGTATATTAGTTATTTAATCCTGCAAAACAAATTACTCTCAAACTTAGCAATTTAAAAAACAACATACATGAATTATCACCTATTTTCTATGAGTCAGAAATCTGGGCATGGCTTAGCTGGGTACCTGTAGCTCAGGATGTCTAACGAGGCTGCAATCAAGGTGTCTGCCGGGATTTCAGTCTGATCTCCAGGCTCAACTCAGGGAGGGTCTCTTCCAACCTCCCTTATGTGGCATTGGCTGGCCTTGGGACCCCCTGACTGTTGATTGGAGACATTAATTCCTTGCTATTCTTCCTCCGAGTAAGCAAGCAGGAGAAGTGTACCCAAGACCCACCTGATCTTGGTCTGAGATCTTGTGAAGTCTGCCAGATTCTATCCTCTAGAAACAGTCACAAAATCCAGCCTGTACTCAAGAGCGGGGGGAGAATTACACAAGGGTATGGATACCAGGATTTGGGATAAGTGGAGCCATCTTAGAGACTGCTTACCACAGTAGGAATTGTTACTTTCCCCTTTTTACAAATGAGGAAACTGAGGCAGAGGGGACAGATAACTTGACAGAGTTGTAGAAGTGGTAGTGAAGTTGCTGAGTTACTACTCTGGTAGTCTGACTGCAGCATCTGCTCTCATTATTAGTCTGCTGTGTCAGCTCTCTCCGTGCCTAGAACATGGAGTGGACTGGTTTCTTGAGCCTACAAGACAAGGGACTGGGCCATGCAGTGGAAGGGCTTGACTAGGGAAGAAGCATCTTAACCTTATCCTTGTCACTGCTACTATTTTAGAATTAGTTTGGAGAGGAAAAGCTAGCAGCTGCTTGGTTAGAACAGGCTACATGGGGTCCTTCCTTTGTCTTAAAATTCAAAATAAGTGCAAATAGTAACAAAAGACAGTGCAAGAGGATTCGCTGAAAAGTGTGTCTCCTGCATATGTTTTCCCCCTGGTACTTCCCTTTCCCTCTTAGAGGTAGTATCTAGTACCAGTTTCTTGTGTGTCTGTTATAAGCCTTTTATAATTATGTGGGTAGCCTTTTCTTCTTTCCTTTTAAAATACATATATAAGAATGAAAACGCAATCCACAGAGTGAGAGAAGATAGTTACAATATACACATATTATGAAGGATTGTTCAGTATTATTTTAAAAACTCCTACAAATCAAGAAGAAAAATGCAGACAATCCAATAGGAAAATGGGCAAATATTTTATAAAATAGGAAAGCCAGATGGCCAGTAAATATGTAGGAAGGTGCTTGGCTTCATTAATCATCATATTAAAACAATACTGAGATAGTACTACAACCCACCAGAATGACTTTTTTAGGTATTTATTGTTGTAAAGAGGTTTTCCATTTTCATATAGTCAAATTATCATCTTTTATTTATGGTTTCTAAAACGATTCCGACATGTTTTAAAAGGGCTGTAATCTCAGCACTTTGGGAGGCCAAGGCAGGAGGATTGCTTGAGACCAGGAGTTCAAGACCAGCCTGAGCAACATAGGAAGAACTCGTGTCTACAAAAAAAAAAAATATATATATGTATATAAATTAGCTGAGCATGGTAGTGCTTGCCAGTAGTACTAGCTCCTTGGGACGCTGAGTC
>CAUYSK010025471.1:0-24965 GCA_963575035.1 Avahi laniger | reverse complement strand
CACATGCTAGGCCACAAAACAAGTCTTAACGAATTTTTTAAAAAATCAAATTCATATCAAGTATATCCCAGACCACAGTGGAATAATGTTAGAAATCAATACAAAGAGGAACTCCAGAAACTATACAAATAAAGGGAAATTAAAGAACATATTCCTAAATGATCACTGGGTCAGTGAAGAAATTAAGACAGAAATTAGAATATTTTTTGAAACGAATGAAAATGTAAACAAAACATACAAAACTAGTGGGATACGGGAAAAGCAGTGTTTAGAGAGAAGTTTATGGCATTAAATGTCTGTATCAAAAAAGTAGAAAGATCACAAATTAACAACCTAATGCCTCAAGGAACTAGAGAAATAAGAACAAACCAAACCTAAACATAGCAGAAGAAAAGAAATAACAAAGATTAAAGAACTAAATTTAATAGAGACCAAAAAACAATACAAAGGATCAATGAAATAAAAAGTTGGTTCTTCAAAAAGATAAACAAAATTGACAAATCATTAGCTAGACTAACCAAGAAAAGAAAGGATCCAAATAAACAGATCCCAAGAAAAGAAAGGATCCAAATAAACAGATCTGACATGAAAAAGGAGACAATACAAACTGATACCACAGAAGTACAAAAGATCATCAGACTGTTATAAACAACTATACAGTCACACACTAGAAAACCTAGAGCAAATGGATAAATTGATGGAAATACACAACCTCTGACGATTGAACTAGCAAGAAATAGATCTCCTGAACAGACCAATAATGAATAGCAAGATTAAATCAGTAATAAAAAAATCTCCCAACCAATAACAGCCCAGGACCAGAGATTCACAGCCGAATTCCATAAAATATACAAAAAAGAACAATCCTCCTGAAACTGTTTCAAAAATTGAGAAGGAAGGAATTCTCCCCAATTTATTCTATGAAGACAGTATCACTCTGATACCAAAACCAGCAAAGGACACAACAACAAAAAAAGAAAACTACAGACCAATATCCATGATGAACGTTGATGCAAAAATCTTCAACAAAATACTAGCAAACCGAATCCAACAGCACATCAAAAAGATAATATATAATGCCAATGTCAAATTTCATAGATTTAGAAAAAAACAATCCTAAGCTTCATTTGGAATCAAAAAAGAGTCCAAATAGCCAAAGCAAAGAATTTATGACTAAGGCCCCAAAGACAAATATAGCAATAACAAAAATAAATGTGACTTAATTAAATTAAATTAAAAATCTCTGCATAGCTAAAGAAATAATCAACAGAGTGAATAGACAACCTAAAGAGTGGGAGAAAATATTCACAAACTATATATGCAACAAAAAACTAATATCTAGAATCTACAAAAACCTCAAACAAATCAGCAAGAAAAAACCAAATAATCGCATCAAAAAGTGTACAAAAGACATGAACAGAAGTTTTTCAAAAGAAGATAGAGAAATGACCAAAAAACATATGAAGAAAAGCTCAACATCACTAATCTTCAGAGAAATGTATATGAGATACCATCTTACCCCTATCAGAATGGTCATTACTAAAAAGTAAAAAAAAAAAAAAAAAATAGATGCTGGCATGGATGCAGCATGGATGCAGAGAGAAAGGAACAGTCCCACAGTGTTGTTGGGACTGCAAATTAGTACAACCTCTGTGGAAAACAGTATGGGAATTCTTCGAAGACATAAATGTAGACCTACCATTTGATCTAGCAATCCTACCACTGGGAATCTACCCAAAGGAAGAGAGATTATTTTATAAAAAAGATACCCGTACTCAAATGTTTATCGTAGAACAATTCACAATTGCAAAGATGTGGGATCAACCTAAGAGCCCATCAATTCATTAGTGGATAAAGCAAATGTGGTGTATATATATACCGTGGAGTACTACTCAGCCATAAAAAGGAATGAAATAATGTCATTTGAAGCAACTTGGAGGAAACTGGGGACCATTACCCTAAGTGAAGTATCTCAGGAATGTAAACACAAACACCATATGTTCTCACTAATAAGTGGGACCTAAATGATGGGTACACATGGGCACAAAGAGATACAAATGACATCAGAAACCAGGAAAGAGGGAAGCTAGGAGGAATAAAAACTTATCTATTGGGCACAATGAACACTATTCTGGTGATGAGCACATCAAAAGCTCTGACTTAAGCATTGTACAAGGTAGCCACATAGCAAAAACATTTGTGCATCCCTAATATTTTGAAATAAAAAGTAATAAATAAATAAACTAAAAGATAATACACCATGATCAAGTGGGTTTTATATCAGGGATGAAAGAATGGTTCAAAATATGAAAGTCAATATATATGATACATCACAGAAACAGGATTAAGGACAAAAACCACCTGATTATCTCAAGAGATACAGAAAAAGCATTTGATAAAATCAACACACCCTCGTGACAAAAATCCTCACCCATTGAAGGAACATACCTCAAAAGAATAAAGAATAATATCATCTTACATCAATCAGAATGGTTATTATTATATTAAAAAGGCAAAACTAACAAATATTGGTAAGGATGTGGAGAAAAGAGAACTCTTACACACTATTGGTGGGGAATGTAAATTAGTACAACCTTTATGGAAAACAATATAGAGATTTCTCAAAGAGCTAAAAATAGAACTGCCATATGATCCTTGTATGTTTATCACAGCACCATTCACAATAGCAAAGATATGGAATCAACCTGTATGCATTAACAGAAGATTGTGTAAAGAAAATGTAGTATATATACACAATGGAATACTATTCAGCTGTAAAAAGAAAAGAATGAAATCATGTCTTTTGTAGCAATATTGATAGGACAGAAGGCCATTATCTTAAGTGAAACAACTCAGACAAAGAAAGACAAATACCACATGTTTTTACTTATAAGTGGGAGCTAAATAATGTGTACATATGAAAGCAGAGTCAGAGTGTGAAATGATGAACAATGGAGACTTGGAAGGAAGGAAGGGTGGGAGGGGGTGGATGATGGGAGATTGCTTGGGAGGTACAGTGTGTGTTGCTTCAGTGATACATGCACTGAAGGCCCTGACTTCACCACAATGCAATATATCAATGTAGCAAAATTGCACTTGCACTCCATGAACATGTACATATAAAAATTTGTTAAAAAGAAAAACAAAAAAGGAAACTTCCACAATTTGATAAAGGGCATCTATGAAGAAACTATAATCATACTTAATAATGAAAAACTGACCCCTTTCTCATTCAGAATGGAAATAAGGCAAGGACGTCCATTCCCACTGCTCTTATTTCAAATAAAGAAATAAAAGCTATATGAGATTTGAAAAAAAAATTATGAAACCATCTATTTGCAGATGGCATGACTGTCTATGGAGAAAATCTCAAAGGATCTACTAAAAAGCTAGTAAAATTAATAAGTGAGTTATCAAAGTCGTGGTATATAAGGTCAATATACAGAAATTAATTGTATTTCTATTTATTAGCAACAAGCAATTGGAAATAGACATTTTTAAAAATCACATTTTACAATTGCACAAAAAGACATAAAATGCAGGCCATATCTGTATGCTGAAAAGAACAAAACTTTGATAAGAGGAATCAAAAAAGGTATGAATAAATGGATATGCATTCAATTTTTATAAATTATAAGACTTAATATTATTAAGATGTCAGTTCATTCCTAAAGTGAATGCAATCCTAATCGAATTCTCAGCAGGTTTTTTTTTTGTAGAAATTAACACACTGATTCAAAATTTATGTGGAAAACCAAGCCAGAATAAGTAAAACAATTTTGAAAAAGAACAACAAAGTTGGAGCACTTACACCACTTGATTTCAAGACTTACTATAATGTGATGATGTCAGTGAAGGATAGAAACACACCAATGGAACAGAATAGACAGTTTAGAAATGGCCCCATGCATATCTAGTCATACATATGACATACATAATCAGTCTGCTGATTTTTTGAACAAGATGCAAAGGCAATTCAATGGATAAAAGTTAATCTTTTCAACAAATGGTACTCAAACAATTTCATATCGATATGCAAAAAAGCCTCAGTCTACACCTTGCATTTCATACAAAATTTAACTTAATGTGAATCATAGACCGAAATGTAAGACCTAAAACTATAAACTTATAGAAAAAAACCAAATATTTTGTAAACTTGAGTTAGGCAAAGATCACTTACATATGATATCAAAAACATAATTCATAAAAGAAAAAATTTGATAACTTAGTCTTCACTAACAATAAAACTATTTTGCTTTTCAAAACCACTGTTAAGAACATAAAAATACAAGCCTTGAACTGGAAGAAAATATTAGCAAAACACATAACTGGTAAGGAAGTTGTTTTGGGGATATATAAAGAACTCTTAAAACTAAACAAAAAGAGAAGAAACCAATAAAAATGAGCAAAATATTTGAACAGCTACTTTACCAAAAATATATATATAGATGGTAACTAAGTATATGAAAAGATGTTTAACATAAGTATTTATTAGAGAAATGCAAATTATAGTCATAATGAGATGCCACTATAAACCTATTAGGATGATTAAAATTTATTTTAAAAATTTGGCAATGGAATTCTCTTAAATTGCTGAAGTTGGAAAAAGAGTATGGCACTTTCTTACAAAATTAAATATACGTTTGCTTTATAACTTAGTGTCAATAATTATATACACATACACACTCAAACCCGTACATGAATGTTTATAGGGTATTATTCATTATTGACAGAAAACTGAAAACAAACCAAATGTCCTTAAACCAGTGGATGAATAAGCAAAGTATGGTTTATCTATATAATGAATGATACCCAGCAATAAAAAGTAACGAACTAGTGACATATGCAATAATATGGATAAATCTCACAGGCATTATGCTAAGTAAAAGAAGCAAGACTTGAAAAACGACATTCTGCATGATTCCATTTACATGATGTCCTTGAAAGAGCAAAGCTATAGAGAGACAGAAAATAAATCAGGGGTTGCTAGGGGGCTGGGATTGTGGTGACTGATTGATGACATATGGCATGAGGGATATTTTCAGAGCTATGACATGTTCTATACATTGATAGTGATTGTGGTTATAGGACTGTTTATCCAAACTGATAGAAATGTACATTTAAAAGGGTGAATTATACTGTAAATAAATAATACCTCGATAAACCTGACTTTAAAAACAAATCATAGTGAGATAACTATGCTAGGTCAGTCCACCACCTTCACACAATTAATCTTCAGTTAGAACCCCATACTTCTACGTTAACCAATAGGTTGGGTATTTAAATTGGCCCAAGACAACACCGGATTTAATTATCTCACTTCCCCGTGATGGAGTAGTAGACAGATCACAGCTCATGATAGAATTAGCAACATAGTATCGACAAACTGTGAGGAGCGGGGGTAGGATAAGATGCTAGATATTGAAGCCTGGTCTTGGATGATGGGCCCCGCAGGAAAGAAACAGTCGGACAAAACCAACTGCATCAAAATTTTCTTTGTATCGGTCCTTTGGAACATACTTTACAGAGACATACAATAATGCACTAAGGGAAATGGCTGAATTCACAGGGTATTCCCCAGCAGTAAAGCTTCAATTTCTGTTGATGGAACATTTTTGTCAGAGTTTGGCTTCCTTACACCAATCTAGACCGGAAATCCCTTTTGGCAAGAGATTTAAGTTCATATTAGGTCAGACTGTTTGGTGACACATTCTCTGGAGAATTTCAGAATTGGGGTTTCCTTATTATGTAATAAACAATAGCCCCTTGGTTTCTACAGAGAGTTTCTTTCAAAGTTCTAAACGTATTTATTTTTCTTATTAGTCTCCAAAACATCTGCTTCAAATTAGGAAAACAATGGACACATGACCATTTGTCACATATAAAAGCTAAACCAGGGATGGGAGTGCATTCTTAATTGTTTCTAAAACCCAGTTAAGGAAAATGATCACATTTAGAAGAAAGGACAATGGAGACTTGATTCTGTTGCAAAACCTCTAGTAAAGATCAGCCTCATGTACACGAGACGGGTCAATAGAAAACAACCCTTTTTCACTGAAAGCCATTTGTTTTTGAACAGTCTCATTAATTTTATCTTCTGAAAAGAACTTGGCCATCAAATTTATATCAAAAACTAGAGGCTGTCTTTTGGTTTTGAAAGGTGTCTGAGTCACTTAAGAATCACAGGGTTCTGTGCTTGAGGAAGAGCTTCTTTGGTGTTGAAAGATGTCTGAGTCACTTAGGATATGCAGAAAGATGGCTCCCTGCCAGCACGTGGGTTATCTAACATCTGAGCAGCCCAAAGTTCGTGTTGGCTGTTTGCATTAATCACCATAATTTGACTAACAAGCTCAAAGTGACAGTTCAGCATCAGTGTGGCACTAGGGCCACAAACTGAAGAAAGATAAGAAAAAAAGGGAGAGTGGCGAGCCAGAAATCCCCCATTCCCCTCCATGGCAGCTAAGAATTTCCAAAATGTCAGTAAAATCATCAACAATTCAAGCAAAAAGAGACACTGAGGGGGAAGCCCGAGTAGGAAGAGGACAATTGTACCTTCATGTTTTCCTATCCATGTTTTTATTTCTTCCTACAAATCTTAGCCAGTTTTTGACTTCTGACTGTGGCTCTGTGTATGGTATAACCATGCCTGGACTCCAGGGTACCCTAGTTTTCTTTGCTACACTGTTCAGGAATCCAGCTGGGCCCTTTTGATTTCAGTTTGTATCATTTTCCATTCAAAAATTATAACAATCCTTTTATCTCCAAGATCTGGGTAAAATAGAATTTTTTAGAATTTCATCAAAATAAGAATGAACTTTTATTTACAAGGAAACTGGGGATAAAGCTATATCCCTCACCATCACCTTACCCCCACCCACCACGCACACACTTCCAAAGGCATAGAAACAAATGATTATTGATCACAGATTACTAATTTCTGAAGTAACTCAAGTCAATCAATAATTGGCATAATTCCTGGGCAGAAAACTCTTAACTCCCTCACAGTTGTTCAATTCAACCGTGTCTCCTGTAGTTTGCCTGAAGTATATTTCCTGGCCAAGCATTATGGCTGCACCTTTTAATGAGGTATGGCTTCTTTGCTTCTTTTGAGGGGACAGCTTGACCTACTGGTCATACGATGATGACACCCCTCCCTACAATCAAGCAGCTTCTCCAAATATTCTCTCCTGAACTGAGTTCCACAGAATACTATGTCCATAGCATGTCAATTTGTGTGTTTTTTAAAAAAAAAAGTTTTGGGGGATGAGAAGAGATGAGTAAATTTGTTTGTGAGAATCGAAATTAACTTAAACAAGAAGCAGAGCTCCTGAGAACATTTTGTACGTTTGTGCGCCTTATGAATCTTCACAAACAAATACGGCATACATGGTTTCCCAAACTTATTTGACAGAGGAGGACTCTTAATTCTTTCACCCATCACACCTATTGTTCCACATACCACAGATCTCTGTCAACCTCACAACTTCCCTTCCCAATGACAGGAGAGAATACCTCTAGTTCTAAAAACCGATATTATATTTCATCCGGTGGTTAGAACCCCACCACTAGCTCCCAGCTCATTTGCTGAACAGGCATAATTGACACAGCCTGAATCCAGTCCTTCCTGCCTGAGTTTACCCTCCTCTCCTCTCTCTAGGTGACAGAGATGCATTTTTTACAAAAGAGCAGACTTTCAAAATTGGATTATTATAGTTATACTTTACCATTACCTCACACATATGGTAACACCAAAAAGAATATGCTCTCACATCACCCCAAGTTAATTCATAGCCCAGGGGCATATAATGTTATCTCCCCACTAGTCAACCTGCTTCCTTCTGCTCCGTCTTAACAAGCTACAGTCTTTAAATCTGTCTCAGAGGGTAGCCATAACACATTATGAGAAATCCTGTATATTTAATAAGACAGAAATAGGTATGATTGTACTTTTATTTCAGGCCATAGCCAGTCTTCTTGTTCATTAAATAAAGCCTTATTTAAAAGAAAAACAAGTTCTCTTCACAACTATAAATCTGCCTGATAATATTCTAACTTTTGATTTCTAAAAATAAGAAAAGACAGTGATATACTCTTCTTTCAATTGCTATTTGAACACTATTTCAGTTTTCTTTAAAAGTAAGAAAGAGTTAGATTTGGAGAAATATTTATTTTGATTAGGTCAAAAGATGTTGTACATATTTTATGATGCATGTGTGTATGTGTTTTAAGTGTGGGTTCTTAGCATTTGGAAGAAAACAAAGATCACTGAGGGTGGAGCGGGGGGTGTCCCTGGTTTTCACAGAGATTTTAATGTTTAAGTCATCTTTGTCATTTTCAGACTCAACTGCCCAAAACTGAGTCACAGAGGTGGGGTGAAGTGGGGTTAAACTGAGTTTTAAAATAAACCCAACAACTTGAATAGGTGTTCACCTATGATGGTCACCCAAGGAGGCTGCTTCATACATTGCTACCTCATATACCTTTTCTGGTTCCTTTTCATCATTCCTTGGAAAAGAATGTGTTAGGCTCTCTTCCTTTCCCAAAATGCCCTCTCCTCTTGGAGATGATGTGATTCCTAGCAAAAGAACTCCAAATATTTGGACTGGTTAACCTAACACCAATATATCCCGAGCACAGTAGCTAGCTTATTAAAACCCTTAGAATAAAGATCAACAATTTTTTATTCCTATATCTCTTAGAGCCATTGTGAGAAATAAAGTTGGTATTTGTAAGAAAATTTGAATAGGGCTTAGCACACAGTAAGTGTGTGTACTTAATAAATGTAAATAATCAATGTCAGCGATTACTACTAATACTGTGACTGCTGCTGCTATCAATGCCTCATTCAGTCTTAGAGCATGTCCTTGAAAATTAAACTTCAGAATAAGTGAACTGTGTTTTAGATCTCCACTTCTCAGTGTGGTCCATGTGGTCTGCAGACTAGCTGTGGCAGTATCACCAAGTGGCTTGTCAGAAATGTAGACTTTTTGGTTCCGTCCCAGATCAACAGAATCAGAACTGCATTTTAACAAGATCCATAAATGTTCATATGCACATTAATGTTTGAAAAGCACTCAGGCAGCAGAATATTCTGGTTAATGAGACTGGCCTCATGCACCACACAGAGATGATCAATTTTCAAAGATTTTAAACTAGAATATAACAAAAGAAATATGCTTTTTTAAATTGTGGGGGACAAACCTGAGACACTGCTTAATGTTTTATATTCTCAGGACTGTCTTCACTGAGAAGGGAGAACTGAAAGAAGGAAGGCAGGATTATCACTGGTGCTTACAAACTATTGGACATTTCATCCTGTGTATTCCTTTGGCGCCTCAAATATAACATGTCCAAACCAAATTCAAGGACTCTGTCTTAGGTTAGATTTTCCAGATGCAGATAGTGAGATGAAGATTCCTGTGAAAGTGATTTACTAGAAAGTATTCTCAGAAAAACCTAGTAGGGAAGAGGAGAACTGAAACCAAGAAGAAAGAGAAGGAAGTTAAGCAAGTGAGAAATGTCCAGCAAAGGCCTGTGGGGAAGGAGGAGTAATTTTGGCTTGGTCACTCAGGGAACTCTGAAGACAGTGGTAAGTCCTCGCAACTCAAATGTGGTCCATGCAGCAGCAGATCAACATCACTAGAAAGCTTGCTGGAAGTGCAGAATCTCAGACCCCTTACTAGTCCTACCAAATTGGAATCTGCATTTTAACATGATCTTCCAAGTGATTCACAGATATGTTAAAATTTGAGAAACACCGGTTTAGGCCATAAATCAAAATTGTTTCTGTAAGAGTCAAGGAAATTGAAGCACTTATGTCCCACTGCTATATCAGTCTTTCATTAAGGGCTGGTCCTGGGGTCCTTAATTTCCTTAATAAATTCCCAGCCACTTTCTGCTCTCTATGCATTCAAGCAAAGGAGTTTCAGCAGCCTGAGGTCAGCCCCCAACAAAGAGACCCAGGTTCTGGCTGCTCCCAAGTGTTGTAAGAGTGAAAATACATCGGGGACTGGTATGCATAGAACTGATACAGATCTACCAGAGGATTATAGGCAGAGAACTAATAAAGCCTACCAGTCTCCATTTACCTTCTCATTCTACCCTTTCTCTTGTCTTCCCTAGCACATACATTCTTCAGCATCCACAGAACTCTGACTTGCCGAGACCAATAGGAAACCAGTCCTCTCAGGTCTACCTCTGCAAGCATTCTCAAATCTGTACTCCATTCTCCATCATTTTGCCCCTGCCCAAGTTCCCAGCTATGCTATCTCAGACTGCCGTATTCCCTGCTCTCAACCCATGTCCTCCCTGCCACCTGCACATATCTTTCAAGTTGAAAGTTTGCTGCTCTTCCATGCCTTTCCTAATCTTTCAAGGCAGAAATGCCATTCTGTCTTCTTTTCCCATTGCAGCATTTTTGGTATATTTTTCCAGCTAAGCATTTGTCTTATTGTGCTATTGTTAGTTATTTAAAGGCTCCATCTATCCAGATAGATTCTGAGCTGCTTGAAGATAAAGAATGTAATGGCATTTACCATGTTTAGCACCTTAGGGGTGCTCAACAAATGCTTATTAAACAATAAAAATTATTGAATCAAAGGTATTTTTCAAGTGCTGTAGCCTACGGTCAGGTGGTCTGAAACTATGCTTAAATTTAATAAACCTCTCAAGGATGCAAAAGCTACATGAAATAGGGAGAAGAATCAGAGATATTATTCATAAGCTTTCAAGCTTTCCACAGATGAAACCTCACTCATTCGCCACTTAGCAGCTTCTTCCGGCTGCTGCTTTGTGAAAATTTACTTGAAATCTTTAATGCAAACAATTCCCTCAAGAATTGGTCACATACATTTGGTAAAGCACATAACAGCTAAGACCAATCACTGTTTATTATTTCAGCTATTAAATGCCAATTTTCATATCTGTTGCAGACTTGAAACTGTGTTTCCCAAATACAAATCTTGAGAATAGATGTTGTTTGCTTTCACTAGTATCATCCCAGAACAAGCGCAACATTTGTAACTTAAGTAATTAGCATCCGGTCTGTTCTTTTAAAACTGTGAGCATCTCCATCTCTTGCTAGTGCACTCTCTCCTTCTCTCTGGTTTAATTAATGCTAATGCATACTGCCCTACAAGAATTTGCAAGCTGTACTGAGAAATAATGCAGTGTTAGTTTTGTAATTTAGTGCAGAGAGCACATTTGTGCAAAAGCTTTGTAAACTGGGCCTGTGGTCAAAAGGAGCAATTAGCACTTTGTTAGTATGCAATGATGTACTAATCTGTGCAGTCCCCAAAAGCAATTGTCTGTTCCATTTTGCCCTCATGTGCAAATTTTTTCCAGGGTATACAGCAGTACTCCCAAAATAACATGTTGCCTGCCTGATGCTATAATTTGGGTTCATGATAATGAAGACATATCAATTAAAAAATATTTGTTGGGTGGAAAATGCATATGAGTTTGGCCCTACAATTTTCAGCAAAACAAGGAAGTTGGTGTACTGCTTTCAAAAGGAGCTATAGTTCTGTATTCCTCCCTTAAATTTCAGTGTTGTGTTCATCTTCAGAGAAAGACTATGAGGCCAGCATTTGGTGGGAAAACGAGACCTCAAACCAGAATTGTTAAACCCAGAATCACACGGATGTCGACTTCGTTAACACAGCAGAACTGATTTGCATTTAACCAGATGCCATCCGTTCATTTATTTAAATAGCACATAGAAACAATATAAGAAGTTGTGTATTCTTTGGACTTCTCAAGTTTCTTAGTAAAGCAAATGACTACATCAGGTTAATAATAAAAACAACAATAATGTCTTACATTTTTAGAGTGATTCTCAGTTCCCCAAGATATTTTAGGTACACCAGCTCATTTGAGTCTCACCACACATCTGTGGGTAGGCATTACAATCACCATTTTGCTGAAGTGGAAACGTGGGTTCAGAGAGGTTGAGTGACTTGTACAAAATCACCCAGGAGATGGTATTGTACAGTGGTTAAAATCATGGGCTTTGAGGCCAGTGTGCCTGAAGGCAAATTTCCACTCTGCTTCTGTCTAGCCATGTAACCTTGGTTTCATCCTTCTGCACACCAGTTTTCTCATCTGTAAAATGGAAATGATAATTATGCAGTAAGTCCTCCCTTAACATCATCAATAGGTTCTTGAAAACTGCCACTTCAAGTGAAACCATGTCTAATGAAACCAATTTTATCATAGGCTGCTTGATATAAACAAGAGCTAAATTCCTATGGCATATTTCTGGACACAAAAACATTACCGAACTTCTTAATAAAAATCAAGACACTTCTAATATAACACTGAAATAAATGTAAGCTATACAAAAAATTAATAAAAACAAGTAATATAATTATTTACCTAATTATTCCAGTTTAGGGTCACCGGTGGCTAGTACCTATCCTGACACCTCAGGGCACAGGGTGGGAACTAGCCCCAGACAGGAGGCCATCCCATCATAGGGCATACTTGCACATGCCCACACTCACTCCGACTGGGATAATTTAGAGACACACACCAATTAAACTAACAGGCACGTCTTTGGGAAGTGGGAGGAAACCAGAGTACCTGAAGAAAGCTCATGCAGACTTGGGGAGAACATGCAAACTCCACATAGACAGTGGACCGGGCCAGGAATTGATTTTTTTTCTCATCAACATTGTAAAGAAATCAAGTTGAATGAAACTACATTATTTGAGGACTGGCTGTAGTGCCTGCTTCAAGGAGTTATTATGAGGATTACATGTAAAGCACTTAGAATGATGCCAAATACAAACATGTGCAATATAAGCATTAGTTATTATTAATATGACTACTTAGCATATAGTATAGGTATCTTTTTTGTAAAATGACTTCTTTTCCTTTGGATGGATTCTCAGTAGTGGGATTGTTGGATCAAATGGTAGGCCTACATTTATTTCTTTGAGAAATCTCCATACTGTTTTCCATAGCAGTTGTACTAATTTGCAGTCCCACCAACAGTGTATAAACATTCCTTTCTCTCTGCATCCATGCCAGTATCTATTATTTTTTGACTTTGTAGTAATGGCCATTGTGATAAGGGTAAGGTGGTATCTCATGGTAGTTTTAATTTGCATTTTCCTCATGGTTAGTGACATTGAGCATTTTTTCATATTTGAAGGCCATCTGTCTACCTTCTTTTGAAAAGCTTCTGTTCATATCTTTGCCCACTTTTGTTGGGGTAGTTTGTGTATTTTCTTGCTGATTTGGTTTGAGTTCATTGTAGATTCTGGATGTTAGCTTTTTGTTAGATGTATAGTTTGCAAATATTGTCTCCCATTCTATAGGTTGTCTTTTTATTCGGCCGATTATTTCCTCTACTGTGTAGAAGCTTTTAATTTAATCAAGTTCCATTTATTTATTTTTTGTTGTTGATATATTTGCCTTTGGGGTGTCAGTCACAAATTCTTTGCCTAGACCAACGTCTAGAAGAGTTTTTTCTACATTTTCTTCTAGAATTTTTATAATTTCATGTCTTACATTTAAGTCTTTAATCCATCTTGAATGGATTTTTATGAATGGTGAGAAATAGGGGTCCTGTTTTATTCTTCTGCATGTGGCTATCCAATTTTCCCAGCATCATTTATTGAATAGGGCTTTCTTTCCCCAGTGTATGCTGTTATCTGCTTTGTCGAAGATCAGTTGGTTGTATTAATAGCTAGACGGGTTTATTTATGAGCTTTCTATTTTGTTCCATTGTTCTGTGTTTCTACTTTTATACCAGTACCATGCTGTTTTGGTTCCTATAACTTTGTAGTATAATTTGAAGTCAAGTAATGTGAGGCATCCAGATTTGTTCTTTTTGCTTAGGATTGCTTTGACTATTCAGCATCGTTTTTGGTTCCAAATGAAGCTTAGGATCTTTTTTTCTAGGTCTGTGAAATAAATGTTGGTATCTTGATGGTATCTTGATGGGGATGCACAAAGTTATTATGCACAAAGTTATTATGTTTGCACTTTTATTATGTTTGCACAAAGTTATTATGTTTGCACTTTATGCACAAAGTTATTATGTTTGCATAAATAACTTTGTGCAGTATGGACATTTTAGCAATGTTCATTCCACCAGTCCATGAGCATGGGATGATTTTCCATTTGTATCACCTATAATTTCTTTCATCGGCATTTCATAGTTCTCCTTGTAGAGATATTTCGCCTCCTTGGTTAAGTATATTCCTAGGTATTTTATTTTCTTTGTAACTGTTGTGAATGGTATTGAGTCCCTTAGTTGACTCTCAGCTTGACTGCTATTAGTATATGGAAATGCTATCGATTTTTGTTCATCAATTTTGTAACCTGAGACTTTACTTATCAATTCTAGGATTCTTTTGGAGGAATCTTTAGGATTTTCTAGTTATAAAATCGTATTGTCAGCAAACAGGAATAGTGTGATGTTCTCTTTCCCAATTCGGATGCCCTTTATTTCTTTTTTTGCCTAATGGCTCTGGCTAGGACTCCAGTACTATGTTGAATAGAAGTGATGACAGTGGGCACAGTTGTCTTGCTACAGTTCTTAGGGGAAATGCTTTCAATTATTTCCCCATTCAATATGATGTTGGCTGTGGGTTTGTCATGTATGGATTTTATAATTTTAAGATATGTTCCTTCTATGTCTAGTTTGTTGAGGGTTTTTATCATGTAAAGCTGCTGGATTATATTGAATACTTTGCTTGCATCTACTGAGATGATCCTATGGTCTTTGCTTTTGCTTCTGTTTATGTGGTGAATCATATTTATTGATTTGTGTATGTTTGACCATCCTTGCATTGCTGGGATTGAACCCACTTGATCATGATGAATTATCTTTTTGATGTGGTGTGTAATTTAATTTGCTAGTATTTTATTGAGAATTTTTGCATCTATGTTCATAAGTGATATTGGTTTGTAGTTTGTTTTTTTTGTTGTGTCCTTTCCTGGCTTTGGTATCAATGTAATACTGGCTTCATGAAATGAGTTAGAAAGGATACTCTCCTTCTCGATGTTATGGAATAATTTCTGTAGGATAGTTCTTCTTTATAGGTCTGGCATAATTTGGCTGTGAATCTGTCTGGTCCAGAGCTTTTTTGGTGTTGTTGGGAGATTTTTTATTACTGCTTCCATCTCACTGCTCATTATTGGTCAGTTCAGGATTTCTATTTCTTCCCAATTCAAGCTTGGGAGGCTGTGTGTCTCTAGGAATTTGTCCATTTTCTCTAGGTTTCCTAATTTGTTTGCATAGAGGTTTTTGTAGTATTCTATTTCCATGCTATCAGTTATAATGTCTTTTTAATTTCTGATTGAGCTTATTTCCATCCTTTCTTTTGTATTTCTGGTTAATCTGGCTAGTGGTCTTTCAATTTTGTTTATCTTTTCAAAGAACCAAATTTTTGTTTCATTGATCCTTTGTATTGTTTTTATGGATTCTATTTTATTTAATTCTGATCTGAGATTTGTTATTTCTTTTCTTCTACTGGCTTTGAGTTTGGTTTGTTCTTCTTTTTCTAGTTCCTTGAGATGTGACATTAGTTGTTAATTTGTGATCTTTCTGTCTTTTTCATGAAGGCATTTAAGGCTATGACATTTCCCCTTAGGACTGCTTTTGTTGTATCCCATAGATTTTGAAAACTTATGGCCCCTTTGTCATTCAGTTCAAAGAATCTTTTGATTTCCATCTCAATTTCATCATTGATCCAAGGATCATTCAGCAGCAGGTTGTTTAATTTCCATGACTTTGTGTAGAATTGAGTGTTGCTCTTGGAATTGATTTCTTGTTTTATTCCACTGTGGTCTGAGAAAATAAATGCTATGATTTTAATTTTTTTAATTTGCTGAGACTAAAACAAGTGGTATAAGGTATGATCAATCTTGGACAATGACCCATGTGCTGATGAGAAGAATTATATTCAGTAATTTTGGGGTAGAATGTTTTACAAATGTCTGTTAGGTCCATTTGTTCTAGATTCTCTTTTAAATCCATGTTTCTTTATTCATTTCTGCTTTACGATCTGTCCAGCTTTATCAGTGCAGTGTTGAAGACCCCAGCAATCAAGATGCCACTGTTTATTTCTTTGTTTAAATCTTGTAATATTTCCTTTATGAATCTGATAGCTCCCGTGTAAGGTGCATATATATTTAGGATTATTATGACTTCTTGTTGAATTGCTCCCTTTACCATTATATAATGGACATCCTTGTCTTTTTTTAAACCATTGTTGATTTAAAATCTATTTTATCTCATATGAGAATGGCTACACTTCCTCTCTTTTTGTTTCCATTTGCATGGAATATTTTTTTCACCTCTTCACTTTGAGTCTGTACAAGTCTTTGTGGGTTAGATATGTTTCCTGGAGACAGCAGATACTTGGCTTGTGTTTTTTCATCCATTTAACCAGCCTATCTCTTTTAAGTGGGGCATTCAGACCATTCACATTAAGTGTAAGTATTGACATGTGGGATGCTGTTCTGTTCATCATGTTGAATGATACCTTAGCGTTTTGTTTTCTCTTCTGTTCTATTGTTTTATAAGAACTGTGAGCTTTAACTTTTGGGTATTTTTACACTGGTTGGTATCTATTGTGCTATTCTCTGTACAATGTACTTTTGAGCATTTTGTGTGAGACAGGTCCAATAGTGGCAAATTCCCTTAGTGCTTGCTTGCCTAGAAAAGTTTTTCTTTCTCCATCATTCATGAAACTTAGTTTTACAGTATACAAAATTCTTGGCTGGCAGTTGTTCTGTTTAAGAAGCCTGAAAATGGGGCCTCAATCCATTCTGGTTCATAAGGTCTCAGCTGAGAAATCTGTTGTTAGTCAGATGGGTTTTCATTTGTAGGTTAGCTATTGCTTTCATCTTGCAGCTTGTAGAATTTTCTCCTTCATTTTGATTTTGGCTAGATTGTTGATTATGTGTCTTGGAGATTTTTTATTTGCTGTGAATCTTCCTAGAATTCAATGACCATCTTGTATCTGGATATCTGAATTTCTGGTGATACCAGGGAAGTTCTCCTCAATAATTCCCTCAAATAGGTTTTCCATGCTTTTTGCTTTTCCTTCTACTCCTTCTGGGATACCTATAATTCATATATTGGTTCATTTCACATAGTCCCATATTTCTCTGAATAATTGTTCATTCTTTTTTACTCATTTTCCTGCATCTTTGACTGACTGGGTTAGTTTGAAAGCCTTGTTTTCAAGCTCTGAGATTATTTTTTCTGCTTGGTCTAGTCATTGTTGAAGCTTTCTTCTATATTTTATAATTCCCCAAAAGACTCTTCCATTTCTTTAAGTTATGCTATGTGCTTTCTGTGTTGTCTATCTCTTTAGTGAGTTTTTCATATTTTTCATTCATGTCCTGAAATATTTTTTTTGTTTCTTTGTTTTGGTTTTCAACTTTCTCTTCAATTCTGTTCATCTTGTTTTCTGTCCATATTCTTAATTCTATTCCTGACATTTTAATAATTTCCTTTTGGCTGGGGTCCATTGCTGTGGATCTATTGTGATCCTTTGGGAGTGTCAAAGTAGTTTGTTTTTTTTTTTCATGTTACGCCCCCTTTATTTATTTATTTATTTGCTGGTTTCTTCTCATTTGAAGCATCTTCTCTCATCTCATGACTAATAGGTTTTCAGCACACCTATTCTCCTTTTTTGGAAACTCTCCTACTTTGTAAGAAGAAGGAGAAATCCCTAGATAATGCTTTTGTGTCCTACAATGGAGGACTGACCTGGCAAGAAAAGGTAGATACACTGAAAGCCTGTAACAAAGCTGTTCTGTGTCATCTCCCCTGTGTTTGTCACAGTCCAAGCTGATTCTGGGAGATATTTATTTGGATTGATGTATTGGTTCTCAGGCTCCCATTGGAAGCTCAGGTAAGGGGCTGCACAAGTCCCTCTCCACAGAGGCAGGTGGCATGACCCTGGCCAGAACCTACATGGGTCTCAGGACCTGTGTGGATGCCTGGGTGCATCAGGAGACCTTGGCCAATACCTGGGCAGTTCATAGGAGCTGGGCCAGTGCTGGAGGATCTTCCTGTGGAGTGGTGGCTTGGTCCCTAGGCCACTGTTGGCAACTTGGGCAAGGGATTGGTGATTCCCTCTTCACTTAGGTAGGCATTGCAGAAGATTACTCTGCCCAGGTCTTTTCTTGGTGGTAGGATTGGCTGTTTGACGAGGCCATCTAGGCAGTGGCTGTAGGTGTCAGGGATATGAACATTCACTCCATCCAAGTCTAGGTGTAATGGAGGTACGTGGCTGGGAGTATCTTGTGGCTGGTGGGTCCATGGTAGAGAGCTAGACCACAGGCATGGCGTCATTTGGCTCTGTGGGGATATGGCCCACCAGCCAGTGAGCAGGGCTGGGGATTTATTGTGCTGGTTAGTGGCTGGTACACAGGACCAAGGCATGTGGCTTGCTGCATGGTGTGCAGGTTTGTGGTGGTGCGGCATGTGGGGGTTGGGGGTAATATGGTTTGCCAGCTGGTGCATAAGAGCAGTGGGGCATGGCTGCTCATTTCTTGGGCCAACAAGGGGCAATTTGGGGTCAGCTGCAGTGAAGCCAATCCCTATATAGACCAGGAGATCTGAACCCGAGAGCTCAGAGTGATGTCAGCTGTAGCAGAACTCTGCTGAGCCTGCTCTGTGATGCAACTTCACTATACAGCCCTCAAGCAGTTACCCTATCAGCATGAAGGCTGTCCGGTGTAGGTGGGGGCCCCTCACAGCTTCTGTTGCAGCGTCTGCATGGGGAGCATGGTGCCTTGGGCCTCACTCCTTTATTAGTCCATGTGTAAGGGTCTCCTCCACATACCTTCCAATCTTGGTGATTAGAACTCCCTGTCGCTGTCTTCTTCACACTGAATATCTTCTATCAGTTCTCTGATTATCTACAATGCTCTCTCCAAGAGGGTCCATCTGTAGATAAGCATCTACTTGTAGTTTTTGATCCTCTCCCAGAGAGCAATATATGCAAGCTGCTTCTAGTCCACCATCTTGGCCCCCGTCATCTCTAATTGCTTTGTTACATTTGGCTTTTAAAGTTCAACTTATGTCAACTTTAGAATATCTGCAATTTAATAAAATGTTGACTTTTTAAATCTTTTTGGTATATTATAATTCTGCCTCAAGGTAATAAAGTAAATTTCATCTTTACTATTTTATTTCAAAAATATTAACAATATTTAATGAATATGCACCAAAATCATGATGATTTAACTACATCAATTAAATAAGAATAATATGGAAAACCCAGAGTTCAAATACATACATCTGTTCTCAAGTCTATAATCATGCCAAAATCTATTGCTGATTTTATTTAAATCACCATGGTACCAATTCTTCCTTCTGTCATACGTATTCACCCTAATTTAGTTTCCCAATTAATTTCTATATTAACTCATGTTTATAGTGAGAAAAGGATTTGATTATAAAAGAAAAGGATTTTTTAAAATATTCCTTAAAAATATTCACTTTTCATTTAACATTTTCCATTATTCTCTTAGGATAGTTCTTTAATTTCTTTGTTCAGTTAGCTCTTTATGTAAAAAAAGTGAAGTTTGCCAAAATCTGTGCTCATTTACTGGAAATACAATGTTGAGCAAGATGAATACAGTCTGTCCCTGTATGGAACTTAAAATATAGTAAAAAAGTTGCAATAAACTTAAAATTATAATATAATTTGGCAAATGCTACAGTAGAGAAAGTATAGTTCCTGAGATGTGATATAGAAAACGATTCTAACCCAGAATTAGAGGGTCATAGACAACAAAAAAATAAAGAATATTTTATGAATTATCATATTTGTATAGGAACCATATTAATTCTCTCAGTATAGTTCTAGCTGCAATGCAATCTCTGACCTGCCAGGGCAGAGTTTATGCTTCATTTCTGAAGTCTGATGAATTTGAATTTTGTACACAGAAAAATCTGTTTGTATTTTTAAATTATTTTTGTGCATTATAAAAATTATTTCCTCACAAAATGAGGTTAATGTGAAGAGATAAAACATTGGAGTCAGCTAAAGTTTAATCAAGGAAACCACATATTATTAGAATGATGAAATTTCTGTTTCCTGGAATGAGATCCCAGTTTGAAAGTCCCTAGATTTACTCATGGGACTTCACCAACTCTTTTAGATATTAAAGAAAAAAAAAACTGACATGTTTCAATGATATTGCTTTATAGACTAACTCCAATGTCAAATTTCTGGCTTTTTATTTCTGGGTCTTCTTTTGCAAAGTCCATTTTTGGGTTTTAACTAACAGGAAAGGAGAAAATTAATTAATTCAAACATTTTTTTTAAATGTAAGCAAAAGTCATTTAAAATATAATGTCTGTGATAAAATAATAAATGGAGTCATAAATAACAACTCTTAATCTATATCCTATTCCAGTTTAACAATCAAATTAACGTTCTCAAAATTGCTTTGATTAGAAAAACAACTAATAATAATCTCTCTGGACATAGATATTATAAATAAATATAACATCTTATTTTTTAAAAGATACATCCTTTTTATAGTTCTCCATTAGCATAAACAATTTAAAGCCAAGTTACTTATCTTGTACATATATACTGGACTGATTTCATTGAGATTTGTGTCTTAGATATTGCCTAGATAATCTATTTCTAGGTAAATAGTTCCTGTCACTAACATAAAGATGTTACTAAGTAAACAATTTTGATTCTTAATTACAGAAGTAAAATCCAATAGTCTATTTTCATTAACATGCTCACTGTGTTGCACATCATCTCAAAAGGCTGTGATATTAAAAAAACAAAGCTAACCCAAGGAAGGAAGTAATAAAGATTAGAGAAGAAATAAATAGATAATATAAAAACAATACAAAAATCAGCAAAATAAGAATTAATTTTTAAAAAATATATGACAAAATTCACAAACCCTTAGCTAGAATAACTAAGAAAAAGGAGAAAAGACTGAAATACATAAATCAGAAATAAAAGAGGAGACATTACTTTAGATGCCTCAGAAATAAAAAGGATCATAAGAAACTATCTTTAAGAGTTATACATCAACCAATTTGATAACCCCAAAAAAATGAATAAATTGCTAGAAGCACACAACCTACCAAGACTAATTCATGAAGAAATAGAAAGCCTGAAAAAACCAATAGCAAATAAGGATATTGAATCAGTAATGAAAAACATTCCAACAAATAAAAACCTAACACCAGATGGCTTCACAGGTGAATTTAACGAAATATTCAAAAAAGAATTAATACCAATTCTTCTAAACTATTCAAAAGAAAGAAAGAACGAAGAAAGAAAGAAAAAGCAGGCAGGCAGGCAGGAAGGAAGGAAGGAAGAAAGAAAAAGAAAAAACAGAAGAAGGGGGAATACTTCCAAACTCATTTTGAGGCCAGCATCACTCTGATACTAAATCCACAAATCCATATAAAGATGCTACAAAAAAAAAAAAAAAAGGAAAACTGTAGTCTAACATCCCTAACAAACATAGATGCAAAAATCCTCAACAAAGTACTAGTAAACCAACTTCAAGAGCACATTTAATAAATGACCATGACCAATTGGAATTTATCCCTGAGATGCAGAAGTGATTCAATACATGCACATTAGTCAATGTGACACACCACATTATCAGAAAGAAAGATGAAAACCATATGATCATATCAATAGATGCAGAAAATGCATTTGACAAAATTCAACATGCATTCATAATAAAAACTCTCAACAAAACAAGTAGAAAAGAAACTTACTGCAACACAATAAAGACCATAAATGAAAAGCCACAGCTAATATCATAATCAATGGGGGAAAAAAATGAAAGCTTTTCCTTTAAGATCTGGTAAAATGTCATGATGCTCACTCTTAGCACTTCTTTTCAACAGAATATGGGAAGTCCTTGCCAAAGCAATTAAACAAGAAAAAAAAATTAAAATACCAAAATTAGAAAAGAAAAGGTAAAATTATCTCTGTTTGCAAATGACACCTACATATATAGAGAAAATTCTAAATACTCAACAACAACAAAAATTCACAAATTGAGGTGGGTTTTCTAGTTATGAAGCTGTGATTCTAATGGGCATAGTGAAAGGATTTCTGCAGTGGGGCAATACATTAGGGGAGTGGGCTGCATTAGGTACAATTGTTAGAATTAACAAACAAATTTAGTAAAGTTACAGTATACAAAGTTGACAATAAAAATCAGTGGTATCTCTATACACAGAAAATGAACTATTCAAAAGGGAAATTAAGAAAACAATTCTATTTATAACAGCATTAAAAATAATAAAATACTTATGAATAAGCTTAACTAAAGAGGTATAAAACTAGTATACTGAAAATTATAGAATATTGATGAAGGAAATTAAAGAAAACACAAATAAATGAAAAGGCATCCTATGTTTATGGATTGGAAGAATCGTTAAAAGGCCCATACTACCCAAAGTAATCTGCAGATTCAATGCAATCCCTATGAAAATCCCATACATTCTGTACAGTAAAAGAAAAAGCAATTTTAAGTTCATACAGAACTACAAAAAACCCTAAATAACAAAAGCATGTTAAGCAAGAAGAACAAAGCTGAAGGCATCACACTTCCTGATTTCAAAGCTCTATAGATAAAAAGTCAAGAACTACATGTGCATTTAAATAAACCTCTTGAATGTTGAAGTGACCCAAGAAAATGGCAGCACTTTTGTTCTTAAGGAGAGTCTGTGAAATATATGTCGAAATCTTTGAAAGATTAGAGAAAATTATGTTGAAGCCATCAAATGACAAGAAGAAGCAGGGATTAGGTATATATATATAAGGGTCTTAACCAGGTTTTTGTTTTTAATTTTACAAAAGAACGAATGATAACGATCTGGATGTAGCAATGAGGAATAGTAATAATATCATTCTCACTTTATGTCCTTAAGATTTAAAAACATTAGAATAAACACTTGAAAATATTATGACAGATGAATTTTCACATGACAGAGGGAACTTCACTTAAAGTAAGGACATTAAAAAAGTACTCCTAGAAAAGTTTGCAAATTGAGGAGGGTTTGTTAGTTATGAAGCTGTGATTCTAATGGGTACAGGGAAATGATTTCTTCACTGGGGCAACAGAATAGGGGAGGGGGCTACATCAGGTATAATAAAGAATTAAGGTGACATTGTTTTGGATAATCCATGATGCAGAGCTTACACGTTTTTGATGACTGCTGAAAATGTATGACTGGGAAAATGTATGAATTTAGTCTGAAAATTTGCTTGGAGGAGAGTGGACTTTAGGCCTAAGAGCTGGTGCAGTCGTCTCTGCTGGCTGAAGTGATGGTGAACACAGTGTCATATAATCCTCCTGGTAGCATGTTCACTGGAAGAGGATCCAGAGTTGACATTCACATTCTGAGTAGTTTGCATTGTGAATTCAAATGCCATCAGTAGCATTAATATCAAAAATACAGTGCATAATATGTACCAGAGTAATGTTCTAAATATATTATAAATATTAACTTATCTCTCTCAACAAGTCTGGGAGGTAGTACCTACTATCATTACCATGATATAAGGAAGAAAACTGGGGAATAGAGAGATTAAGTAACTCTGGGGTCCCCAAGCTCATAAGTGGTAGACCTGGCGTTTGAAATCTGGCAGTCTGGCTACAGTTATTCTGTTTTAATATAGAAGAAGATTCAATATATTTAAATATTGGTGATAAGAAGTTAGTATAAATGGGAAGGTGGTAGAGATAAGAGAAAGAAGACATATACAGGAGCAAGGATGGCTAATTGTAACCAATATCCCTCTTTTTATTCTTTAAAATAATTTAAATTTTATTTCATATGGTAATATACCACCAAAATGTTTAACTTCCCAGGCTTCTTTGTATTAGGCATGACCACATGACTGTGTTCTTCCCAAGAGTGCAGTGCAGAATAATAAGTCAGCTTAAAGGAGTGACTATGTTGGAAAGAAGGTCACCTTTGTCTTCTCATTTGTCTCCTTCTGACCTTCAGTGTAGACATAATAGGTGGAGCTCCAGCAGCCACATTAGACCAAGGGTACCCTGAGGGATGCCACAGAAAAGCAGGTACTGGATTCTCACTGATACCCTGGAGCTGCCAGACACACTGTACTTCCTAACTCTAGAACTATTTTATATGAGAACAAAATATAGTTTTTGTTTTAGCCATTATCTCAATATTTTTCCATTAAATACAGTCAATCATTGTGTAAAGCCAAGAAGATATGGTGTCTAGAAGCCAATGGAAAAGATTGTTTTAAAAATCAGTGAAAATGTTACATATTTTATTAAAGATGAAGTCAGTCAACAACTAAAACGTGTTTATTGCATTAAGCAAAAGGGGGCCATTGGAGACTTTTGCAAAAGAAGTTTGCTAAAGGAGGAGTAATGGAGTTAAAGACAATAGTAGATTACAGAAGTAGTAAATAAAAATGAATAGTAGAAAATAGAAGGTAAGGAAATGAAGAAAATTTGAATGTATAATGTATTAGAAGATTGTCTCTGAAGAGAAGTATAGAGATAGAGGGAGCAAATGAAAGGATTATAGGATCTAAAATGGTGTATGTTTTTGGTTTGTTGGTTTTGTTTTGTAATAAGAGGAGGAATATGAAAAATGCTCAACATCTCTAATCATCATGGAAATGCAAATCAGGACCACAATGAGATATCACTTATCTCCAGTAAGAATGGCCTCTACCAAAAAGCCCTAAAACAATAAATGTTGGCATGGATGTGGAGAGACAGGAACACTCATACACTGCTGGTGGAACTGCAAACTAGTACAACCTCTGTGGAAAGTAATATGGAGATACCCCAAAGAGCTACAGGTAGAACTACCATTTGATCCAGCAATCCCATTACTGGGCATCTACCCAAAAGAACAAAAGACATTCTATAAAAAAGATATCTGCACTAGAATGTTTATAGTAGCACAATTCACAATTGCAAAGATATGGAAACAACCCAAG